>JAOXNR010000031.1:4116505-4142310 GCA_028571225.1 Parsonsia alboflavescens
TGCGGTTCTGATATCAATTATCACCGCTGTCACTGATCATAACATGTAAACTTGAGGTCAAACCTCGCCTCAGCCAATCACAGAAATTAAAAGATCTGATTTTGACCCAAGCTGAAGGAGCAAACAGGCAATATATTGAATTGTTCATGTTCCTTCTCCTTCTTTCTATTTATATAAATGAAAATAATTATTTTAATGAAAATATATTTTGCTTGTAGCATATGGAAGGATGAGTCTGGTTGGAAATTTTTAATTCTTAACCACCCACGTTCCATTAATTAAGACCTGGCTGTCCATCATGTGCCACAGCAAATCCAGATTAATTTTAGGTAAAAACAGTTCTTACATTCAAGCTCAGATTGTGGTCTCCACACCCAAGTTCTTGTTAATTTTGTCTTCCTTTTGTATTTTAATTAATTAAGGAAACATGCCATCAAGATAATTGGTTGCTATGGTATGTGATGGTCAAGTAAAAGTTGCATTAGAATTATTCCGATACAATTTTTTTACATGTATGAACATTCAAAGTCTAAATGCATAATTTTTAATTTAAATCGAAAATATATCATCATAGATAAAAAGACTTGTATTATAAGTTTGCAACATCTCATCTCTGCATTCTATAATATTCATATATGTGGAAAGGGAAATTAGCCAATTTTGTCCCTAAAATTTAACCATAAAATTAGTTTCATCCTTAAAGATTTTTTTTTCTACCTTAATTGTCCCTAACATTTTACTATCGGTCATTATGGAGTCTCCGTCAATCTTTACCGTTAAGTACCCGTTAGTCGGGAGTAAACTAGACTCTTAACATGGGATCATCCAATTTCACTCATAAATTTTGACACTAAAATCAATTTCATCCTTAAAGTTTTTTTTTTGCCCTACCTTTATTGTTCCAAAACATTTTACGATTTACCATTATGGGGTCTCTGTCCATTCTAAAGTTATTTTGTGATTTCCAAAACAACAAGACATTAGTCAAGGGTGAAAAATATATTTAACTTGTTTTCCCCAAAATTAAACTCACCTTAGTCTCTTAACCCATATAGCCATTTTATCAAACATGAAGAATACACACATCATACTGAAATTCAATTGAAAGTATCAGGACTCGACCATTTACCAACAATATCCATAAGAGCAGCTTCCATATCTGAAGTGGTGTGTTGAAAACAACTTGTATTCTTTATAATAATTTCTCTATCCACCATTCTATAAATGATCACTTTAAGCGTATCATGGCAACTGTCACAAATATGAAGATTTTTTATACTTGAATCATATTTTCGTCTATAGTATGAATCAATCTAAAAGAGTTGGCTAATAGTTCACTGTATTTAATGATCCTAGAACCTTCTTGTTCTTCTATTACCTTCATCCATCTCTGTATGTATATACATTCGGATCATGAGTGAGATTTCTCCCTTGTTCTAAAAACATAAATCTTGTTTCATAACTCAATCCAATTATAAGTTCTTTTTTTGTTTCAAACCCATATCTTGAACTGTTTCTCTCAATATATTCAAAATGTCCCATTTTACACAATGTGCATATCAATTTAAGAGTGAAATATAATTTTATGCATCAAGAGGTTCTAAATCACAAGGTTGCTCAATGATTAATTTACTCTCATACATATCTCAATGTATAGTATATCCATCTAATAGTGCTCTTAGCATTTCCCCATACTGTGACATTTTTTCTATTCACAATGAATGTCTCTACCTCACTAAAAAGTTCAAAAAAATATAGAAGAGCAACCATGAGTGCAAAATATGTTCTTTGGAGATCTTCTGGCATTAAGGATATACCTACCCTCATCAATCATAGAGGGATAATAACATGGATGGCTAATTTGGTTGGGTATGGGGATAGTAGAGATGTATTCAACTCTAAAAAAGTATTTGATGAAATGCTCAAATGATTAAACATCAAAAGGTGATTTTGGTTTTGGGAGGATACAAGTTAAAAGTCTTTTTTGCCTCTAACTAAAGGCATGTTGTTTTGAAAAATCGCAAGGTAATGGTTAGAATGGACAGAGATTAAAATGACAAATCGTAAAATGTTTTAGAATAATAAATGTAGAAAAGAAACTTTAAGGATGTGATTTTAGGGTCACACTTTAGGGATAAAATTAACTAATTTTCTCGGGTTAAAAGTGTATTTTACTCCTGACTAATGGACACTTAAAGGTAAAAATAGATGGGACCCCATAATGATAAATCGTAAAATGTTTTGGGACAATAAAAGCATAAAAAAAATATTTAAGGATGAAACTAATTTTATGGTTAAACTTCAAGGATGAAATTGACTAAAAAGGAAAGGGGGAGTTTTTTTTTATTAAATATTTCGTTTCTAATTTAAAAGATTACGTTATATCAAGAATAAACAATAACAATGACATTTTTTTTTAATAATTAGAAATCAAGTACACAATCTCGAGTTCTTGGTCTTGTGATTATTATAATTATTAATTGGTATAATTGGAAGTGGTAAATTCAACGAGAATAAATAATTGAATTGTTTCTTTTTTCCCCCTATCAAATTGTTCCTAATTAAATGCTACTATATGTAACAAAATAGAAAATAGGGAAAGTGGTTACAACATGTCTTCATTTTATGGGCTTAGGTCTTTAATTGTGCTGATATAAGTTTATTAATTTATCAAAATTAATGCAGTCATCAAATAAAGACAAAGTTGAATCCAACCAAAATGGAAACACGGCGTGGCAATGACTGACTTATGATAAATTTGGCATCCCATTATAGTAATGTTTTTTTTATTTTGGTAAGTGGTAAATATTTTATTCACTTTCAATTATTTTTGGATAATTTTTGAGAATAGTGTTTGTCATTATTGATATTCCATAGACCATAGCGAGGAGTGCTCTTTAAATAAATTGCCCCTGGGGGGTTGTTAAATGGGAAGTAATCCATTTTAACTTTGATCGATTTTATTGAAAGGGATTGACTTAGTTGATTTTAGGCATAATAATGTCAATTCTTTTGCAAAATTTCAATTGATTTAGAAAATGAAATTTATATTTTTAAATAATCCAAGATAGAAATAGAAACGCTTGAATTTGAATGGAGGAATTACGCTCTAAATCTTCTATTATACATTTGTGTGTCAATCTATGTTACAACAATAAAAATTTAATATGTGTTCCTAAAAGATTAACTATCATAAGATTTAGTTTATCTTTTTAATTTAGTATATTAAAAAATAATAATTAAAAAGATTCGTGTAAGAATTTATTAATATTTTATTATTGTAATAGGGATTAACTTCGAAACCAGAAATTACTATTTTAACTTATATGTAAATATTATTGGATCTTCATTCCATTATTATTTTTATTAATACGGTTAGTTATTAATTGAATATAAACTTTTTAACATACTTATTTTTCAGATTTCATATGTAATATTTATTTAATTAAAAATCATTTTACGATAGTCAAATATAAAAATACAAACATTCAATATTGATCCGTAAAAAAATAAATACACATTGAACTTTTTATTTTGACTATAACATACTTGATAGCAATTTTAATTTTCATATTTTAAATTAGATCAAGAATTTGATCATTTTTATACACGTCATGGACTACCTACTAATCTTAAAATTATTAATCTATCTCCAATAAATGATGCTAGAAAAATAATATATATATATATATATATTTTTTTTTTTATATGAAGGTGAGATGGAAGATCAAAATTTTTTTTTTCTTTTGAAGATCAAAGATCTACTAAATAATTTGTTAAATAGATTAGGTAAGCCAAAAAAAGGGTGGGGGGTTGCAAGAGAAGGAGTAAGAGAAAATTCTTTGGTGTATTATTTGTGTGTTTTTTTTTTTCTTCTCCTTTTTCCTTTTATGTCAGAGTGTGTGAGGTAAAGAATTAATTAGAGTTATAAACATGGGTACCAGTGAAAGTGGGGAGGCGAAGCACCCAAGGGGTCCACTCTTTCCATTGTTAATTGAGAGCTGTCACCATCTCCAGAGGAATGCTACGGTGCATGTGGATTCAGCCTTGGCTCTCAAGTCTCAACTATCTTTTTCTTTTCTATTTCTCTCAAATATATATTGTTGCTAACAAATGCACTATTTTACCCATTTAGATTGTATAAGGTAAAATAGTTTTTTAAATAAGAAAATATTTTCAATATACAAAAAGAAAATATAAATGTTCAACTTTAAACTATAGAAATACTTCCTCCTCCTTGTTCATATTTCTAATTTTTTAAAAGAAAATTTTTAATCCAAAATTTTAACAAATAACCACTCTAGCTAATTTAAGGGATAATTTATATCATTCCAATATGTGGTTTTACTTTTACCACTAATTGCAATAGTGTTATTACATTTTATAGTTCAAATACACCATTTACTATTTGTGTATAACAAAAACTAAAGGTAAACGTTTATTTTTAATAGTTAAAACACATGTTTATTTAGTAATTCAATAAGAAAAAAGTTACAACTTGATGGCATGATGTGAAGACAAACATTTGTTTTTAACAAAAACAAATTTTCATTTTGTGAACTGCTTTTACCAAATAATAATAATAAGGTTATAGAAATTTGGTGTGTATATAAATGTGTAATCTAAATCCATACGAATGGAAAAGAACCCCTCTATGAAATGTATATAAATTTCAATTATCTTTTACTAAGTACTATCACTTATTAGTGGCGAAGCTGGGCCTCGAATGTCAGGAGGGGCATTATTTAATTTTTTAGTCTTTTAGTTTTTAATTAAATGTCCAATTTTAACTTGTATAAAATTTTAAAAAATTGTTAACTTAATTTATTTTAAATATATTAATACCAATTTCTTAAGGAAATTTTAATTAATTTAGGAAATAAGACATTCATTTTAGAAAACTCAAAACAAAAATAACAACATTCAATTCTGAAAGGGGGATTAATATAAAATCACTATTTTATTAGGATGATTAAAGATAGAATTTTAGATTGCAATTTTGAATCTATAGGAAATTATATCAATTCCAACATTATTTTGAACTCTTTTATGTATCATTAGAAAATTGTTTTTCAAAGACTAATGTATTTTAAAAAATTTATTCATATTTTACAAAATAAAAGAGGTTTCTTTATTTCAACTTGAAAAGAAAAAAAGTAATTTAGTAAATTAAAATAAGATATCACCAAAATTTTAAATCCTAACCATTTATACTTTTAATGTAGAAATTTATCAAATAAGTAAAATATATGAAATGAGATAGTTAAAGGAGGGGAAAAAAAAAAAATCTTACCATGTAATCTTGAGTAGTAGGGTGCTCTTGATTGATTCTCGAGATTTATGGAAGAAAAAATATTACTTGTCAAATATAGCAAGCTTTTTTTAATGAAATTTTAAGTAAAAAGTTTAGAAACTATAATTGGCAGAGAAGCTTCCTTCTATTCAAAATTTACTTTGAAAAGGGAGGCTTTTTGTATTATTTCTAAAAGAATATACAAATTAAATCTTCAATTTTTTTTTAAAGATGAATAAAAAATATTACTATAAAAATAATATAGTAATTTCTTTTTTCAAGGACTCACCCCGCTGCCTACTTGTGTCCACCACTACCGCTTATTACCAAACTAAGTAAAACTTGATAAATGTTAATAATTCTTAAATATTACTTCATTTGCTAGAATTGAGTGTCTAATCTATATTTTAACAATTGTTAAGAAAATAGTTTGAATTAATAAAATTTTTAATTTAACGATCTCAATTTGAATTAATATTTTAAACGATATGAAATCAATATACTCAATCCCACACCTCCCATAATATACATATAAATATTTAAATTACAATGGAACGAAATAGTAAGATTAATTATGTCCAAAGTACGGGTAGACTTTATTTTTTCTTTCTTATCTATGAGAGCATATTTAACTCTCTTTTTTACAATCTTCACAAAGAAAAACATTACATGAGGAATAAGAAGAAAAAACATTAAAATATTATAAACTAACATACATTTTAAATAAGATTAAAATAAGTCAGACTATGTAAAAAAAAGTCAATATACTTCAAGTTTTGAAAATTAGACCGGACCGGGGACAAATCTTGAACATTTTCTCTTCAAGAAGCAAATGGGGAAGGAAAACATTTCAGATTCTTGTCACCTTAGTAGGATGCCAATTGCCAAGCATATTTAAAACCTAAATTTCAATCAAGAGAATTTTAATACATACATTATAATTTCGCAATTTATAATTCATAAAAGATTTGCAAAATTGAAAGGCACACACATTCTAATTGGCCAAGGAGGGTAAAAGTAAAACAACAAATTGATAATATAAGTTGAAAAAAAGAAGGCATATAATTGAGCAAAGCAATGCCATGCTATGGTTTTGTTGTTTTCACTTCAAATCTTTAGACCTATTTGGCTTCTTGAGACTACTTTTACTAGGTTTTCATTTCTCCACCTTTTTTGTCTACTTCTTGCATGGTTTCCCAATACAGATGTGACAAATTGATCACTGGTGAGTTTTTGTACCCATAGCTCCTAGTTGATACTTGTCTCATCCAAATCTACCTTTTTAGTTCTTTTATTTTCCTATTTTCCCCTATTTAAATAGAAATTTGTTTTTGAGAGTATATTTTTGTTCATTCCTGACATAATGTAGAGTAATACTGCAAATACCTTCAATTTAATTTCTTCTTACCTAAATTTTTGTGATAAATTGATAAGAAAGATCCAAGAAGCAATAAATAATCAAATCATGAGTAAATTTCTGTCTTGAATTCTTATGTCTTAAATTGCACTCTTTTTTTCACCCTATACTCTTTTCGTTACTAAATATAAATTATTCTGATTAAGTTTTTTATCATTAATTATAAATCATTATTATTAATTAATTATATATTTAAAGATATTTTTTCTATATTACTCTTTTAATGATACATTACGATAATATTCAAATTTTTTAAAAAATAATTTGAAAATATTTTTTAAAAAATTATTTTAATTTTTATAAAATGATGATTGCTTATTTATATTTAATGGCGAAGGGACTATCTATCTATTCAATTCTATGAAGTACCTTGTGAGCAGTTGTGTACCTCGGCTCTTTCATTTGACTACAGCATGCAGATTCAAACGCAAAAAAAAGTGAAAAAGTGAAAAATCCACACACAAGTTAATATTACCAAAACACCCTCCATCTTGACTAAAAACACAGTACTTTTTCCAATTTCCCCAAACAAGCCTTTCGTCCCCCGCCACCGTGGATGGTGGGGCCCGATCTCAGCCCGACCCACCTTCCCCCTCAGCACCGGATAAAACAGCCTCAACTGGACCCCACGTTAATTATCAAAGGTAACACAAAAACCCTTCTTACGTCTTCCCTCTTCTTTTTTAATCCTCAAAGGAAAAAAAGGAGGAAAGTAAAAAACCGAAAATTAGAGAGAATTTTTTCCCATGACCACACCGATCTCTGTCCCTTCTGCAGTACGCGTTGAACTTTCAACTCGGACCCCCACCCCAACCCGAACCACACCCACCAGGAAGCTCATACTCTTCTTTTAGAGGAAAAAGAGAAGAAATATAAACTGGTTTTTGTTTGTCCTTGTCGATCCTTCAAACCCCGTGGCATTATTGATTCTCTGAGCCACAACTCGCACCAGCCACAGCTCAACATTTCCTCTATACATATAGAAATCGGGGTGGGAGTGAGACCCTTTTTTTTTTTTTAATTTTATTTTTTTAATCTCAGTCTTGGGTTTCTCTCAAAGAAAAGAATCTCAAAGGTTTCTTTTGAACAGTGCCTATTTACGTTTGGTTATTACTCAACAGAGAAAATCATACATTTGGAGTGTTTTTTTTTTTTTTTTTTTTTTTTAAGGGTAAATCTAATATATACTGAGGGAGGGGAGAGAGATACCGTGTATATGTATGTATGTCTGTTGTGGGTGTGTTAGTATATCATTTTCAGTCATTCTTTATTGTGGGGTTGGTATTTCTTGTGATGGGTTCTTAAGTTTTAAGGGACTGGCCTCAACACTAGAGAAGGGGAAAAAGACTAATGGGTTTGAGTGATTGATTTCTCTCTCACTGCTGCGGTTTTGTGTTGAGAGAGAGAGAGGGAAGGGAGGAAGAGGTGCTAGTCTCTTTCTCTCTTGATTGAGGTGGTCTTTTGGGACACCTTCTCTGGTCTGGTTCAGGAGTCTGATGGACACCAAAGGAAGGCTTGTTGCTGGTTCACACAATAGAAATGAATTTGTACTTATCAATGCGGATGAGATTGGAAGAGTAAGTGCCTTCGGAATCTGATCTTTCTTGTTGTTCGGTTCACCTCTCTAGAACTTTCTTCTTTTCTGGGTTTAGGATGGAAAATTGCCTCAAAATTTCAGTCATTGTTTTATTTTTAGACCACATTTGTGGACTTTCGAGGTGCCCTGTTACTCACTTTCAGTTACTAATGTTAAATTTGAGACTTTAAGCCAGAAGATTGAATTTTGGATTTAATTTTTTGGGTTGGTGTCCATGAGTTTCAAGCTTTAACACCTTTGAAGCTTAAATTTCCTCTATGCTTGGAGAGTTATCTAAACATTTTGGCCGAATTCTTCACGTCATTTTGGACTCTCTATAATGAGAGAGTAAACCCACTTCAGCAGCAGTAAAACTTTGAACTTTCCTACTGATAGTTTGAATTAAATGATTTACCTAATTTGGTTCCTTTGCTGTCTCTTCACCATTTCTAGATTCCAGCGGCAGTCAAGTCCTTCCTTTTCTTATTCTTTTGTCATTAGCCGTTCGGGGTGATTGTCTAATGTCAATGTAGATTTTGATTTGTCCATTTAAGTTCAGCTTGAGATTTTGGAATCTTGAAACTTTGATCTGATGCTAAACCCAACCTGTCAATATTTTCTTCCAAGCAGGTAACTTCTGTAAAGGAACTGAGTGGGCAGATTTGTCAGATTTGTGGAGATGAAATTGAAATTACTGTGGATGGAGAGCCGTTTGTTGCCTGCAATGAATGCGCATTTCCTGTTTGTAGACCTTGCTATGAGTATGAAAGGAGAGAGGGTAATCAAGCTTGCCCTCAATGCAAAACTAGATACAAGAGAATAAAAGGTAGTGCTCCATTATCTTTCTATATCTGAACTTATTCAATTTCGAAGCTTTACTTCAATTTCATTCAAGATTAACTTTTTCACTGAGAATCCACCTATTTTTCAGGGAGCCCCAGGGTTGAAGGTGATGAAGACGAGGATGAATTTGATGATTTGGAGCATGAGTTTGACTATAATAACAATGAGAGAAGAGACCCTCAACAGATTGCAGAGGCTGCTCTCTCTGCACGCCTCAACATTGGTCGCGGTTCCAATGTAAATGCATCTGGATTCGCCACACCATCGGAAGTGGATCCCTCAGCTGTTGGTTCAGAAATCCCTCTGCTCACATATGGTCAAGAGGTTGTTAGATTTTACCGTCTCAATTAGTTTCTTTTCGCTTTGATTGCTGTAATTGAATTTCATAAACTTCTTCAGGATGATGGAATATCAGCCGACAAGCATGCTCTTATTATTCCTCCATTTGTGGGTCGTGGAAAGCGAGTCCACCCTGTGCCATATACTGATTCCTCCATGTCTTGTAAGTATTCGTGAAATTATAATCCTTTTACTTCAGAGAATTTCCTCAGTTGGTGTTAAGTTTACCCTCTGGCTTTGAAATTTCAGTGCCTCCCCGGCCAATGGATCCAAAGAAGGACCTTGCTGTCTATGGCTATGGTACTGTTGCATGGAAGGAAAGAATGGAAGACTGGAAGAAAAAGCAGAACGAAAAACTTCAAGTGGTTAAGCACCAAGGGGACAAGGGCGGTGGAAATCATGGGGATGAGCTGGATGACTCTGATTTGCCCAAGTAGGTGCACTTTCTATGTTTCCTTTTTGAAAATGAACTGTCGGTGATGTAACTTCCAGTGCCTTAATTTGTTTCATTTCAATTCTTTTATGGAAAATTTGACTTGATTAGTTTGTGGAATTACATATAAAAACTGCCACATTATTCCTGGGCTTAAAGTTGACCTGATTAGTTCTTGACGATTTATCTCCTTTATTTTTTTTTTTGGAAAAAAAAATTCTTGCCACTCTTCTGGTGGGTTCAAACAACGGACACTCTGTTTTGCGCTCAATTCTGCAGCTGACCCACTTCATGTGGCTGCTGACCAAAATCATTTTGCTATGATAGTGAGGGGGCAAGGATGGCTCCGGTCCTAAAAGACAACTGGCCCCAACTAAATTTGTGAAGTAAATATGGAGCTGAGTAATGAACACAAAATCTTAGGTTCATTATGTAATTGGAAGGATAGCTGATTAATAATTGACCTTCATCTTCAATCTATCTCTGAAATCATGGAGCTTTTTTTTTTGTTCAGTATTTGGCTAGAGAGTTATATCTGATTTAGAGAATGAAGGTTGCTGCAGAAAAGACACTTCTCCATGTGCCACTGGAGTTTCATGATGTTTATATTACTGGGAAATTGCAAATATATTCTGTGGAACTTGGTATTTTGATTACAATGTGAAAGCATCTTTTGGTAATTGGTATGCCAAGTGAGTACATGGTTCAGGATGAAAATATATACAATCCAATGGTATTACTGGCTATAATATAAGTGATTTTACTTTATTGGATTTGGCGAAATAGGATGGGCATTGAATTAAACTTTGCTGCGCATATTCATGCAGAATTCATATACTATTGTGCTTGAAATAATGATCTCCCTAAATATGAATACCGCACGATGTTAGTTGTGTTTCTTGCTCTAAATATGCTTCAAGTGACAATTTCTAATTCATTTAAGAAGTCCAAGCCTAAGTAAAAAGATTACTAATGTCCTTGATGTTCTTCGTTTGTTTATTAAAAGCTGCTTAATTTCTTCAGTCAGCATCATGAACAACGATGAGCATACTCCTTCCCGCCACTCATAACCTTTTCATTTTATTTTCTGAGAACAATTTTTGACTTATTCTTCGATGTTTTGTTGCTTGTACAGGATGGATGAGGGCAGACAGCCACTTTCTAGAAAGTTACCTATTCCTTCAAGCAAGATAAGCCCATACAGATTAATTATTATACTCCGTCTTGTGATTCTTGGGCTCTTTTTTCACTATAGACTTCGTCACCCTGTCAATGATGCCTATGGGTTGTGGATGACGTCAATTATATGTGAGATATGGTTTGCTGTCTCATGGATATTCGATCAGTTTCCAAAATGGTTACCTATTAAGCGAGAGACATATTTGGATAGACTATCATTGAGGTAATTCATTTTTCTTCTCTCACTTTTGCTGTCTCTAGAGTAGCAATAGTCACAAAAGTATACTGAACACTTGGGGTTATTCTATTTATTCACTGGCTCTGTGGATAAAAAAAGAAGTCTACCCTTCCATCTTCCTTACTCTTTTAGTTTTGTTCTGATTGACGTTTTTTTCTGGTAGGTATGAGAAAGAGGGGAAACCTTCTGAGCTCTCTGCAGTTGATATATTTGTTAGTACGGTGGACCCACTGAAAGAACCTCCTCTGATTACAGCAAATACAGTACTTTCCATCCTTGCTGTGGACTATCCATTAGACAAGGTTGCCTGCTATGTTTCAGACGATGGTGCGGCCATGCTGACTTTTGAGGCCCTTTCTGAGACATCTGAATTTGCCAGGAAGTGGGTCCCCTTCTGCAAGAAGTTCAACATAGAGCCTCGGGCTCCAGAGTGGTACTTTCTTCAGAAAGTTGACTATCTGAGGGACAAGGTCGATCCTACTTTTGTGCGAGAACGGCGTGCAATGAAGGTGTGTAGTTCCCTATTTAACTTGGAGCATGCCACTTTTCAGAAAAAAATGATCATTGCATGCTTATGATGCATGGATTGCATTAAAATTTTGGTGCCTTCGAAACACGGCTATTGTGGCAAAAGCCTGCATTTCTGAAAAGCCACTAAACCTAATTGATTAATGTGAGAGTTCTGATTTTTCTAATGCAGAGAGAATATGAGGAGTTCAAAATTCGAATAAATAGTTTGGTTGCCTTGGCTCAGAAAGTTCCCGAGGATGGATGGACCATGCAGGATGGAACTCCTTGGCCAGGAAATAATGTCAGGGACCATCCTGGAATGATCCAGGTACGGTTGGTTTTATAATTTGATGTTATTTCAGTGAAATTTCCATTTATGCATTAATTTGAAAGCCTGAGAAACTTAAAGTTTACTTAAAATCAACAGGTTTTCCTTGGTCAAAACGGTGTCCGTGATATTGAAGGAAATGAGTTGCCCCGTCTGATCTATGTTTCTCGTGAGAAAAGACCAGGATTTGAGCACCACAAGAAAGCTGGAGCTATGAATGCTTTGGTAAGTCTCTTCTGTGTGCGTGAGTGTGTGTGTGAGAGAGAGAAAAAAATGTTTTGCTTTTCTTCTGACTCCATTTGTTGGTTCTGACAATCATTGCAGATTCGGGTTTCAGCAGTCATTTCAAACGCTCCATATTTGCTGAATGTCGATTGTGATCACTACATCAACAATAGTAAGGCCCTACGAGAAGCTATGTGCTTCATGATGGACCCTACATCTGGGAAGAAAATATGCTATGTGCAGTTTCCTCAAAGATTTGATGGAATTGATCGGCATGATAGATATTCAAATCGCAATGTTGTCTTCTTTGATGTATGTATTCCAGCTTGTATTGTTTATCGTGATTCACCTGTCAAATAGATCCCCTTTTTCTCTTTTTTTTTGACATGGATTTCTTATCTCTTCAATTGTCCTTCTGGAAGCTAATGTCTCCCTGTTCAATTGCAACAGATAAATATGAAAGGACTTGATGGGATCCAAGGACCAATTTATGTTGGGACAGGATGTGTCTTCAGGAGGCAAGCACTTTATGGATATGATGCTCCAAGAAAGAAGAAAACCCCAGGCAAAACATGCAATTGTCTGCCAAAATGGTGCTGCTGCTGCTTCGGTTTCAAAAGAAAGAATAGGAAAGGAAAATCAAAAGATAGTAAAAAGAAGACGAAGGGCAGGGAAGCTTCCACACAGATACATGCACTTGAAAATATTGAAGAAGGAATTGAAGGTAAGAAATGGATTTTATGCTCTTATTTAGGTGAAGCAGCTGAATTTTAGCTTTCCAATGTGAGTCTATAAACTAACCTGTGAATTAAAATCCTTTCCTTTCATGTCGCAAAGAGAAGAGCCTTTGATGCCATTGTTATATTGTTACTATTGGGGTCTACCTGTGAGATGGTTATAATTGTTTAGGAGCTTCAGCATGAGAGGAAACATCTTGTCTGTCTGGCAAGATCAAAATTTTGTGTGCTTCTGCAGCTGTGCTAACTTACTGATGATTAACTGGATTAAAATCTGCCTTTCTCATTGTGGAAGTTCTAAGATGTCTGTTTTAGCTTTTATCCTTGAGTTACATTTATCCAGGACTTTCCATTGTGGCTGAGAAGATTCTTTCTTTCAGGAATTGATAGTGAAAAGTCAGCCCTAATGCCTCAGATTAAGTTTGAGAAGAAATTTGGACAATCCCCAGTATTTATTGCTTCGACACTTCTGGAAGAAGGTGGTGTTCCTCCAGGAGCTACACCCTCATCACTCCTAAAAGAAGCAATCCATGTTATCAGTTGTGGTTACGAAGACAAAACAGAGTGGGGAAAAGAGGTATGCAGCTTGTGCTAAGTCTCTCCTTATCCCCCTGAATCTCTCTCTCAAGCAGGGCACACAAAATTATTCTCATGTTGTTTTATGTAACAGGTTGGATGGATTTATGGATCTGTTACTGAGGATATCTTGACTGGGTTTAAAATGCACTGTCATGGTTGGAGATCTGTCTATTGCATACCCAAACGACCTGCATTTAAGGGATCAGCCCCTATCAATCTTTCGGATCGCTTGCACCAGGTTCTTCGATGGGCATTGGGTTCTGTTGAAATTCTCTTGAGCAGACACTGTCCAATCTGGTATGGCTACGGGTGCGGCTTGAAGCCACTGGAACGGTTTTCATACATAAATTCAGTAGTCTATCCATTGACTTCTGTACCATTGGTTGCTTACTGTACATTGCCAGCAGTCTGTCTCCTAACTGGAAAGTTTATTGTTCCTGAGGTAAGCCCCTAGCTGCTTCAATCTTCCAGTGTTTGTTTTCTTTATCACCATTTTGGGATGCAGTAATGTCGTTGTAAAGGCATTCTATGCTGCAGTTTAAGCAAATTTTTCATTGAATTCTTAATTTTGGTTGCTATACTTTCAACTAATTGGTTGTTATTCACTGTCCCCAGATAAGCAACTATGCTAGTATCATCTTTATGGCGCTCTTCATATCAATTGCTGCCACAAGTATCCTGGAAATGCAGTGGGGAGGTGTTGGTATTGATGATTGGTGGAGAAACGAGCAATTCTGGGTTATTGGTGGAGTGTCTTCACATCTTTTTGCCCTCTTCCAAGGTCTTCTCAAGGTTATTGGTGGTGTCAACACAAACTTTACTGTCACATCCAAAGGAGGAGATGACGGAGAGTTTTCCGAGCTGTACATCTTCAAGTGGACATCATTGTTGATCCCTCCACTGACTTTGTTGATCATAAATATTATCGGGATCGCTGTTGGGGTAGCAGATGCCATAAACAATGGGTATGAATCTTGGGGTCCTCTATTTGGGAAGCTGTTCTTTGCTATCTGGGTCATCCTCCATTTGTACCCATTCCTCAAGGGAGTGATGGGGAAGCACAACAATGTTCCCACGATTATTGTGGTTTGGTCTATTCTTCTTGCTTCCATATTCTCGCTATTGTGGGTCCGAATAAACCCGTTCCTGCAGAATGATGGAGTTGTATTAGAAATTTGTGGTTTGGACTGTGAGTAAGAAGAAGATACACGACAAGACAGATAAGTTTTTTAGATGGTTGTGTAGAAGAAAGGACAGGAGGCTATTTGAAGCACATCGAAGAGCTGAGCCTTGTGGATGGAAAGAAAAGTTGGGTATCCCAAGATGCAGTTTCTGTTCATCGATGAAGATCATCGTAAGTGGTAGAAAATGAATGAGTGGAAGGCACTCTTCCATGGGTTGTTTGTGTAGATAAAGGGCTGAGACCGGATACGTTGATATTGTTTGCAAAGTTTTCCATTGATTCTTTTTTCATAAAGGTTTTTTGGGATTTGTGGTTTGGGGGGGAGGAAGGAGCAGGGGCTTGTGCTCATTGTGATCCCAGAAAGAACATAAAAGTTTCATAAGTTATATTCCCTTTTGAATAAGGGACTTAATACCATCAATGTTCGCAAATTTTTTTGTTGGAAATATCAATTTTCTCAGCACTTTAATGTTGACATTGATTGATATTTTGGGATCTTCAACTTAGAATATGCTCTCCTGAGTTATTATTATGTTCATTGAAATAATGTTTAAATTTTTGAAAAGTTGATTAGATAGAATTTTAAAAAGAAAAAATATTACCTTAATTTTTATAAAATGATAATTAATAATTAATAATTTATATTTAATGATGGAGAGAATATATCTTTCTCTCTCTCGTGACAATCCTGCACTCTCTCCCTGAAAAGAGTCATTTTCTTAATGCAGCCTTTGCAGAGCTGCAGGGATTTACTAACTGATTGCATTTTATTCGTTCTTGTGATTGAATATTTCTAGTACAAACTCTAGTGCTGGAATGATGGCCAGACGCTTCCTCATGGCTTGCACCAGTTTTCATGCATTTCTTGTCTTTGCCTCCCAGAAGCGGTCAAGTCCTGCTCTGGGTCAACACCATACAAAAGACCCGAAACCAACTTGAGTTCTAACATAATTATAAATTTTCCTTCCTTCAAAACAGCAAAATATTTTGAAGAATACTGAAGACCTTGTTTCAAGAAACTTGCATGAGATATGCCTTCCACTCTTTCAAAAAACCCGTCTAGTTTCTCTGTCTCTTGATTACAACTTTTCTGCATAATTGTGGAAAGAATTCAAACAGAATAAATTAACAAAAAAAAAAAAAAACGGGGTTTTGTTCTAGTTCTTGTTTAGAATATCCTTGAGAGCAGGCCTTCTGGTTGTTGGCTTCACTGTTGTCAAACAACCAACCTGTTCCATTTTGAAACTGGGCAAATTCTCCTTCATATCAGCTAACATTTGCAATTTCTGAGGCGTCCCATGTATCAAAATGGTTCTGATGTCCTTTTCCCTCGTTTCAGACACCAACTGCTTGCCGATAAAATAATTCTTATCTGCCACTACATCTGAGTTTTTGCTTCGGGTAGTGGCAGTCTTGCTGTCTGAAATCCCTGCATTTCCAAGAGCTGCGCATGGAGTCATGGGAGTAATTAAACTAGTTCAAGAAAGTATGTTAAGGCATTCATCAAATTAACTTGTTCTAAAAGGATTGATCAGCTGTTTCTGTAAAAACAATCAGTACCAGTTTCTTCCAAATCTGCTGCTTCTTTCCATTTTTGATCAACTGGGAGCACAAATTTTGTGACAGTAACATGAACTGTTTCTTCACCGTGTTTGTCTTCTGGCTCTGAAATGTTTGTTGATACACCATTTTGTATGGGGTCACTAGCCCCATCAATTCTAAGTGAGGGATTCATAGTAGATTCAGATTCAATATACTCGTTGATTGTATCCACAACATCACTTTCCTTCAATATTTCATGATGCTTGTATAACTTTGATGAAACATCATCTTCAACATCACCAGTCTTCTCTTCACTGTGAATCTCTGACATGGTAAACTGAACTTCAGAAAATGCAAGAGCCAGATTTTCTTCATTCTCCTCACCCTTATCTTCTTGGCCTTTGCGGATGAATTCTTCTGTAGATTCAGGAGCAATTTGGTTACCACAAGGCGAATAATCTAGCAAGAAAAGATATCAGAGATAAATTAAAAAATAAAAAGCTACACATGAAAAGGTACTGAAGGTCTGACAATGCTTGTGCATGTTGTTATCTATCTGGCAATGAAGAAAACTCCAGACATTTGATACCAGAAGTCACTTCAAAATAAAAAAGTAAGGTTTTAATTAAATGTTTCATCATTGAATATACACCTTGAAAATCTGTACTAGCAAAATCTGAGATCTTGTCACCAATCCCATCACTGTCCCTTTTCTTCCCGTCAGCAAATGCATCATCTCCTGCTAGAAAGTAGTAATTTAAAATCACCAAATGCCAAAACTGCTTCACTATTTCTTGGAATGTTATGAATTCTAAAGGTCTAGGTAGTGGTCAAGATATCAGCAGTAATACCTTGCTGTTGTTCATCATTATCTGTTGGAAGAGTGTGAATGCCTTCAGCACTAGTGTCAGAAGCTGTTCCAGAAACAATGAAAATAAGCACAAGTTCACTACTGCAAGTGATCACTGAAGAATCTCCAAGGGAAATGAAATGAGAAACACCATGCACTCAATATGAGGTCAATTTCAAATTTGAAGACTCAGTTGAATTTCATTGCTCTGACCAACAGTACACTTACCTCCAATAACATGGGAACCATCATCCCCAGTGTTGCTGTTTCCCCTTTCAAAACTAGCTAAGTCTATATAATTATTGATTTCTTCAGAAGTTGTGAATGTATCAGCTACATCATCCATGATATGCTCTGCAGGTTGACTAAAATGTCAGTAATTAATAAGAAAACAAGATAGAATTGTGAAAGAGTAATCGGGTCACGGGTGTATCTTTAATTGACTTGGCACTTAGCATGCTCATAGGGAAAGTCAAAGATTAAATGTGTTACTTGAACCATCTAAATTAAGAGCCGAATCAAGAGGATCAGTACTCCCAAAATTAGAAATACTTGAACTAGACTCAGTTGCTGAACAATTTCGTCCAACAGCTTCAGACTCATCACAGCTTAACTCCTTGTGTTCATGGTTTCCATCTTCTTCAGCTACAATGTCAGTCTGACAACCATTGTGCAGCAAGGCCAGTGATTGCTCCCTCTTCTCTAATGTTTTCCCCAAGTTTATGGGGCTACTCTGATCCTCTACATTTTCAAGCACTAAGCTTCAGAAATTGCTGAGGTGAATTTTAAAATACAACAAATTTCCAATATTCGGATTCATACCTTTATTAAATACCATTGGATTATTATGTGCAAACTTAACAGTTTTGGATATTTCTTCCAATGCATCCTCAGTGTTCACCGGATTATTTTCATGATGCTCGGCTGTGGTATATCTGTCTATCATATAAGATTCAACAGAACAATCATTTCCACCTTCTTCTGGTGCAATTTCATTGCTTTTCTTCCGGTGCTTAGTTGGATATTCGGTGCCTCTAACAATTTTATCTTGCAGAATTCTACTGGCACTTCTAGAAGAATATGAAACACTAGATACTGAGCACTCGTTAGGCAAATGATAGTGTTCCTCCAGGCATGTGTCGTCAACAGATTTTGCTGACTCATCACAGTACACCTTCACTTGATCATTTCTTCTATCAGCTTCAGCCACATTGTCAGAATGACAGCCATTCATCTGTACTAATGGTGTTTGCTCTATCTGATTCAATGCCATGTCCAAGTTCCTGGAACCAGTATGTTCTACACTTTCAAACACATTGTCAGAACGGTTCAGATCAAAATGAAGCATACAATACTAAGTAAGGATCTTATTGTCAAACCCTCACCATTATCATGGACAAGAGGAGTGTGCGAAAGTTTGCCAGTTGCAGATTCAATTGCTCCCATAGGATTCTGAGAATAGACAGGAACCTCTTCGAAATTTTTGAATTGGTTTGAGGTACATTTCTTGATACTGTGAGAATCAGTAAAACCTGTTTTTCCATCATCATCTGGTCCATCTTCAAGGGTTTTCCTTGAGCCTGTAGTATTGTTCTGGCACTCTAGAGCATCTTTTTCAAGACCTTGCAGCATGCTTCTGGGAGAATGATACTTTTCATGAAATGGTCTATCTTCAATAGATTTAGATAATTCAGCAGACTTCAGCTGCAATTGGCCAAAGTTCATATCAACTTCCGCTACACTGTCAATGTGGGAATACTGCTTCCGGTCCAATGACCTGTCCAAGTTCATCTTGCAACTAGCTTCCTCTACATATTCAAACACAGATCATCAGCAACAATTAGTCTTACATGAAATATATAAGAGATTAAAAGTTATTTATTAGATTCCTACCATTATCATGTAGTACAGAAACACGTGCAGAGTTGCCAGTTCCACATTTCATTGTTGCCATGTCATTGTCAGAATTCGTAAGATTCTCTTTGTAGTTGTCTCTTTTGGCAGAAAAACATCCCTTTCTCATGCAGGATTGAATAAAACCAACATTTTCATATTTATCAGGTTCAGCTTTATAGCTTTCCTTTTGGCCTGCGGCATTCTTCTGAAGAATTAAAGAATCTTCACCAGCATCAATTTTGTCTGCAAACATACTTCTGGCACTTCCTATGGAAGTATCAGAGGTACTGTATTTCCAACACTTCCTAAGAGAACACCATTGTTCCTCAGATGGTCTATCATCAGCAGATTTAGATAATTGATCCGTCAGCTCCCCTTGGTTATACTTCCTATCTACTTCATCTACTTTGCCAGCTTCACAATCTTTCCATTGCTCCATTGGTGACTGCTCTCTCTGCTCCAATGTTGTATTCAAGTTCATGGCACTACTAGATTCATCTACTTTGAAGTTTGTGTCCTCTCCAGAATTGTCCTTTATCTTTTCCTTCTCCCTAATACAAGGTTCAATTATATCAGCATCTCCATCTTTTCCTGGTTCATCTTTATAGCTTTCATTTGATTCTGCAGTATTGAGAGAGAGAAGATCTAGTTAGCAGTACACAGAACCAACCGACCCACGCAACAGTTTAACCTATATTTCATGTCCTAAAACCTGTCTTATGCAGATTATTTCTATAGAAATCACTGTCAAAAACAGTCTCCAATTTTCATAACATTCACATTGGCAATTTTTTCAATCATTTAATATATGAATCAACTTGCATTTAGACCTTAGCTTCCATAAATTGTTAATCAAAAGAGTTTACAACCTTCAGAAGTAAATAATGAGCGGCTTCAAAGTCACAATCTAACCTATCAAATGATATACTTAATTATTTGCAATACATTGCTTAATAACAAGGGAGGAAAAGAAAATAAATGAATTCACATACTTTCAAGATTTAATTTACATTTTGGAAGATATTATATTCAAAAGTGAATATAATTGAAAAATGGCAATTCTTGAACACCTACCATCCATGGCGTGTGAGGCAAAATTTTCAACAGCTAAAACCAATCTTTCTGAACCAACATTACCAACAAAATCTTTACCAACATTAGCATCTAAATCACCAAAGATGCCCAGAGGAGAATCAAATGGATTAGATTCCAAAAATTTTCCAACAATGTTATGTTCATCAAATTTAGGTAGTTCTGCAGAAATCTTGGCATGTAAAAAATGTTCTTCTGCTTCAGCTATGTCATCAGGTCCAACATCATTTTGACGGATACTCCCTGCTTGTTTCCCTGGTTCCAAATGTTTATGCAAGTCCATCACATAAACACTTTTCTCTGAAGTTTGATAGTGAAGATGACAACAGTTATAAGATGAAAACAAGAAAGTGAAACAATTTAGTTTGATGTCTTTCGTATTCAAGAAAGTAAATGAACCTAAAAACCATGTGTACAGAATCCAATAATCTGACCTTGTTTCTGTACAGTGGTATCATCAATAAAAGAACGAGAAAGCCTACCTGGTTCATCTGAAGTTAAATTCAACTCGGTACTCACAAAACTATAAATGCAAGTAGCATATTCGGTTCGAGTACAATTGGTTTGCATAATATTGGAATATATTGAAGGAGGCCCGGAATGCCTCCCTTTCAAATCATCAGGCTCTTCGGA
This sequence comes from Parsonsia alboflavescens, assembly GCA_028571225.1. Lineage (NCBI taxonomy): Eukaryota > Viridiplantae > Streptophyta > Magnoliopsida > Gentianales > Apocynaceae > Parsonsia > Parsonsia alboflavescens. The sequence continues at coordinate 4,137,399 of JAOXNR010000031.1, forward strand.
ATCTTCTGGGCCAATGACATTTCCATCCACCAGGATCCGTGTCTCACTTCTGGAAGGTTCAGGGGAATTAGGTTCACAACACTTATCAGATGCATCATAATTTTCCTCCAAGGGATTATTTTCATCAGATTTAGCTGACATAGTACATTTTTGCTCCTCTTGGCTGTTGCTTTCTCCTGCCACGTTGTCAGTCTCACCCTCATTTGTCTGTATGCTCAATGACAGATCCCTCTGCTCCAGTGTTCTGTCTAAACTCAATATGCCATTGTGATCACCTACATTTATTATTATCAAATTATCATAAAACAAGACAATATATGTTGCATAGGTATGGGTACTCGTATCAGTATGAGTATGGTAGGGAATGGTAGGGTATGACAATATATTATATAACCAAAAATATATATATTATATATTAAAATAATTAAATATTATAATTAATGATAAAATACAAACAAATAGTATAAGACATAAATAGAAAAGATAGGATAAAAGTATAAATATTTTACGAATTGATTGAATTTCTACGCTCTTACAAGACAATTGTCACGTTTTTAATAGCTAGTAAAGATATTTCATAAATCAAAGTACCTTGTATCAGAGAAGACAATTGACATTCATGTGTATTCTTTGAAGCCTTATCAAATTATCATAGCACAAAACAAAACTGTGTTGATAATACGATGGTTACCTTGGCATTCAATGCATTCCTCTCTCTTATCATTAGAGATTCCTTCATCTTCCCTAAGGGGATCAAGTGAAGCGGGTGTAGACATTGTTTCCCTGTCAACAGAGAGCTCAACCCAAAGCTGTATTCCTTTACCATCTACACAGTAATTGAGGTAAGAATATAAATACAGAACATGCCACTTTATGACTTCAAGGCTCAAACATACAAACCTGTGAAGCGTGAGTGATCAATGTCTTTGGTTCTACCGTGAGAAGTTTCGGTTCCTGGTTCTATTGCATTTAACTCTTCAGATTCTGAAGCAGTAATTTCCTCATTGACACCATTTGAGCTATCTTGTGTCTTGGGAAGAGATTTTCTACTGGGATTGTTTCCTGGCCTCTTCTTTTGTTTCTTCAGATTGGCTATCGGACCTTCATAGTCTGAGCCTCTTGCTATGACACCACCTTCAGCAACTTCCACCAGGGATGGCCGAGCATCAATATTGGACAGTTCTCCGGTCATCAAGTCCATAGGTAAGGAATTTTCAATTTCTATAGTTTGTTTCTTTTTCTTAGCTTTTCTAGCAGATTTAACTGCAACAATTGATCCAGAAACTCTCTCTCTTTTCTGATTAACATTAGGGGACAATGGTGCAAGAGGCAATTCAATACTAATACTGTCAACCAGAATTGCTTCTTGTTCCTTAACAGGTTCCCTCCTTTGCTTCTTCATTTTTTTCCCATAATTTACTTCTACAATTAAATCATCCAAAGTAATTAGAGGTTCATTTCTGCAAGTATTCCTTGTTGATCTCCTTACTGCCAAAATTTCCATAGATCTAATGTCACTTCCTCCTGTTTCAGCAACATTACCTTTTACCATCTCTCTTTTCTTCAAACCCTTCTTCATATCCTCCTTTTGGCTCTTTCCCTCATTCGCCACCTCCCTTCTCCTCAAAGATCTCCTCATCATCACCCTACTCTCTTCATTGTCAACATCTGTCGAAACTACATTATCTACAGCAGATGGTAATTTGCTAAACAAAGCACCATCTTCGACAGCCCCTCCTTTCCCTCCCTTCTTCTGAGCTACACCTTTTCCTATTAACTTCCTCCTGCTGGACCTTGTGACATACCCAACCTCTTCAGACAACTCAGGTCCACCTACATTTTCTACAGTACTAACCTCATTAATCACGGATTTCCTTCTCCCTCGCCGCCTTACCTCGACCACTCTGGCCTCTGATTTTTCAAACTCAAACATCTCCGTGTCAGGACTAAAAGTAACTTTCTTAACACGCTTATTTTCGACTTCAGACACAATTTCACACCCATTTTCATCCAATGCCTTCAAACACGGCCTCCTCTCCATAAATATCCCATCTTTACCCTGAAAATCAAGAGTATAAACTCTAGTTTATGATCCCAAAATCCCAACAAAGAAACTAAAACTCACCAAACAGTAACATGAAAAAGAAAAAAAAAAAGAGGATAATCAGAAAGCATAAATGAAAATTACCTTTAAAAGGGAAGTAAGTCTGTTGGCCATTTCCAAATTCTTTAAATTCGCCGGTATCTTGTGCTTCTTACACAATGCTTGAAGTTCTTTCCGCTTCATGGAATGAAAATCCATCTCTGGGAAGAGGATGTTTCTAGTACTATCAGATTTTGACTCATACGAAAAAAATTGTTTGAATTTTTGGTTGCCTTTTGGGGTTAATAGGTTGAAGGAAAACGTTCAAATTTTGAATGCAAGGGAGCTCTCCCGCTTCCGGAGCGGCGTTTCGCGTTCTGTGAATGGATAAAATTAGATAGACGCTGACTGACCAATGAACGAGAGCGGTAAGGTATACGAGTTTGAGAGGATGTGGTTTTGGAGATGTAAAATGGATAGGACCTCTCGTATTGGAGGGTTACGTGGAGGAACGGGAGTGGTTATGTCTTTTCCTTTTCTTGTGAAAAAGCTTTTACGTAATAAGTCATTCCATGGAGCCCTAGGTCATCATTACACTATATTTATTCATGGTCTGCATTTTATTTATTTTTTATGATAAGGTTCAGTTTTTTAAAAATAAATTATAAATATTTACTAAAATATTAAAAATTTTATATAGAGGCTCATGGGCTTTAGAACGACTGAAGCGTTCAGGGTAGGCTGGGCCATTCGAGATGATGGAGCTACACTCGCTCAGCCGTCCAGAAATGTCCCAAAAATTTCAGCAGGTTCCCAACAGATTCTGATTTACAGCATTAAAAATCTAGTTTAATACATTCATAATGCATAGAAAATAATCATCCAGAAAGTACCCGAGGAAATTGAGAAACTGTATCACCCTTTCTGACACTTAAACTCCTTCACCATATCCCCACACAGACCAAGTAATCTAAGCAGAATGCCCAGTTCAAACAGAATCAATCCTATGGAAATGAACAAGACACGAATAGCTTACATCCCAATCTGATCAACCTTTATGCAACTCTAATTCAAGCTTCATTCCAAGAAACTACTTCAATCCTCGGGCGTCAAAAAAATGCCAAAAACATAATGAACAGCTGAACTGGTCTAACTAATCATCTAATTTATCTCTTTTAAAAAAAAAAAAAACCATCAACCATAACAGACAAACTCACTGATTGTTAACGACATACCTATAGAATAGAACCAAGAATTCCAGGGAGAAAAAAAAATTGTCTTTTTTTTAAATATATGATTTTGAAATCAGCCAGAGAAGTAAAGTACGAATTGTGTCAGAAATCTCGTGTGGAAAGTGCCGCTCATTGCATCACAAAAGCCAAAGCCTTACTGATGCTGCGTTTGCACATTTGCAATGGATTTCATCATTCACGCTCCTTAATTCATCGGAAAGAGGGAAAATTGAAATGGGTTAAACCCTCAAAATTAAACTACATGCTAACCAATTAGTCACTATAGCAAAAATCGCAAGAAAGCGCTGACCAAGCTAAGAAACAACCGGAATCCAAGAGCATTGGCGCACGAGGGGACACGACCTGTTAATACCAGCTTCTTGTGTTTATATAGATATCAGGAGATGCAGACTCCCGGCAGGAGATTGATGGTGCCCTAGATCGGACGGCTAGAGAACCTGCTTTTGAGTTGTGATGCGATATTGCAAAATCACCCCTCGAATTTTGGTTATTGTAGGTGGACTCCAGTGTACATTAAAATGTAGTTCTATTACACTCTTATTTTATTATTCATTGACGCACTTATTTTTAAAAATAAATAAGATTTTAATATAAAATCTCATTAAAAAACTCCAAATTTAAATATTTACTTCTACTTTCATTATGGTCCCATCACTAGTCACATTAAATAATGAAAAGGATAAATTAATAACTTTGTGAAAATCAAAAATCTTTTTCAATTTTTATCAAATAAAAATAAATATTCAATTTCAAATAGAGGGAATATTATTTGTTAATATCAAAAGAGCATACTTTTATAATATCAAAATTAAATATAATTTAAACATAAAATATCGCAAACACTTTCTTAAAAAATACTTTTGCCATCAAAAATTGAATATCCTATTTCTATTTTTAGTTATTCACAATCGAATTTTTCATTTCCATAATTAGTAAAAATTTAAAAAGGAATTAGTTTTAGTCAAAATGTTTTAATAAAATTTATCAAAACCAAAACGGGGTATTCAATTTTGAAAAAGGAAGTAATAATAATGAACTAATTACGCTTAGTCTTTAGTTTTTAATATATACTTTATAAATATCTTTTGGAAAAAAGGAATAAACGAGAAAAAAAATGGGTAGCAAATATGAACACTAACCTATCTAAAAACTAGAATGTAATTTTTTCATTTAATTTTAAAAAGAAATTCCTAAAAGTTAAAAGTCTAATTTGATAAATAATAGTATTTGAGAATTTAATAGACTTTATATGTCATTACGATAGTTACCTGATTTTAGTTGTGGCAAAATGAGTACTCAAGTACTCATTTAAATTATTAATAAATAAAACATGCTTATTTATATTCAAATCATTTAAGTTATAATTTATAAATGATTTAACTATTAATAATGATGATTACGTATTTAACGTATTTGACTTTTTCTTTAAATAACAAAAGTAGCTCATAAATAAAAAAACACACCAACCTTCCAATTTTTATATTTACCCTTTTAACCTATTATTTCTATTTCATTTTTATATTTTGTTATAATATTTCACTTTTTTTTTTTTCTTTATTCCTCTCCCCCCCCCCCT
>JAOXNR010000031.1:4142410-4202134 GCA_028571225.1 Parsonsia alboflavescens
ATTATACATTTTTTTTAAAAGACCTATAAGTTATTTGTATACTTGGTTGGTAAAAGATAAGAAACAACGAGTACCAATAAATAACTTTGGACAAAATTTTAAGTACCAATTCTGTAATTGTCTGTGAAAAGAGCTAGTACGTTTTTAGCACTTGCTATGCTGATCGAAAACATGCTAAAATGTTGTTGAAAGTATTAATTTCAAATTTTTTAATTTTAATTACAAAATGATTCATTTTTAAATTGATGTTCAAAACCAATTTATAATAAATGGGTTAGGATAAGTTATTAAAATGAAATAAATGTAAATGGTTGTCTATTTGTATTCAATTAACAAAATGATTATATTGCTAAATCAATAAGCACTCCCTCAAAAAGTTAAATGGTTAAGATCAAGATAATACTTATTTTCATATTAACATTTTTTAGTTTTTTCCTTCATTTCTTTTTTTAATTTTTTGTCTTCTTCTCTATTTTTCCTCAAAAAGGCGAAATCCCTTGCCAACAGCCCCCCGCCCCACCATACCCAAGCCCTAAGGGAATGAGATAAATCACAGTGACTCAGTAACTTCAAGGTAGCAGGTCCACTGAATGGTGGCTACAAGGATCCACCCCCATATTGGACTGTTGAAAGTCCCACACTACAGCTACCAAATCTAGACCTTGAGACTTTGAAGCAAATCTGTTGTCTTGAAATCAGTTGAGCTAAGCCTGTGGGGCTTTTTTTTTCTCCTTTCTCATTCTTCCTTTCAGGGTTTTTTTTTTCCACTCCAAGCTCCCCCACGCTAGGGTCCATCCGCTCTTTCAAGTTCCATACTTCCTTTCTCCAAAGATAATTACGTCCTTTTTTCCCCTTTTTTTTTATGTTTTTATTTTTTCCTTTTTCTTTTTTCTTTTGGAAGTTTTTTTTTTTATAAAAAAATTTATTTCATTAATATTTGGAAAGCTCATGTGTATCTTTATACTTTACAAAAAATTTAAAAAAGTAAAAAAATGCAAACAACTTTATTAAATTTTTTTATATTTTCTTTGATCAAATTGAACACTATTATTTTTTATTCTCGATCTATCTTGAATTCATGATATATCATATAAAAGTTAAATATTTAACATATTGAATTAAAAAATTATTTTTGTTTATTTAAAAATATTAAATATGAGTGTTTAGCATATTATAATTTATGAAATATAATGCAAAAATCATTCTATTAAATCTTAAAAAATTATAATAAATACAAAAAAAATATTTGAAGGAAACATTAAAAGTGTTTTTTCATCTATATAAGTTTTAATTTTAAAAAGCACTTCTAAATTAATGCAAAAAAAAAAAAAAACAAAAGGAAGAAGAAAAAAGCACATTCATAAAAACATACTTTCTTTTCCAAATCTACTCTTCAGGTTGTGATAATGTGATAACTCAATTGATTGTAAACAGTAATATCTTTCATTCTCTTACTTTATGAAAAATATATAAATATATAAATATATATATATATCCACATGCATAAATGTTATAAAGTGTTACGGAACATACCCTACGGAATGCTTCAATTAATGTCAAATGTCTTTTTTTAAATAAAATTTAATCAAGCATATTTAGATAATCCCCTTAATCCTAAAAAAATTCTTTTTTCAACATTTGATAATTTTAAAAATCAAATTTGTATAGGTTATTAATCTTATTTTATTTACTTCTTAATAATAATAATAATAAAATAAAATGTTATCTTTAATTAAAATTAAAAAATTTGAAATTAAAGTTAAGGGAGAAATTAAAATAAAAACGTGTTAAACTAATTAAATGCATATCCATATAAATGGATGTAAATGGTTTGGAGTCCATTTAACTTTTTCAAAAATCATTTAATTATTCAAATTGCCCACCCTAATTTGAGCATACTAAAGTCAAGTATCAATTTGGCTTGAGTAATTGCTTTGAGACTTTTTAACTATTTTTGAATTAATCCAATAACTTTATCACAAATGGTAAGTGACTTGCTAATACATATAAGAGATCATAAGTTTAATTCTTTCTCAAAGAATTACATTAAAAAAATATTGGATCAGATCTTATTCCTAGTAAGAGTCGAAAGGTACAACCTGAGCCGAATACGAATTAATCGGGTTAAGGACCGGGTTACGAGATGCTATAGAAAAAAAAAAAAAAATCCGAATTTATTGAAGACTATAAATGTGAAATAAAAGAAAAACATTTATGACCGAATTTACCATTTTGCTAAGGAATAATAAAATGGTAGAAGTAAGTTACAAGTACAACTGACAGTCCCCGCTGCACTCTCACTTTAGCCCTCAGGCCAGAACGCGCGTGGAAGAAGAAATGCCGGAGGATATGAGAGAGTCAACGTCGGCGATTTCGCCTCTTCATCCGCCCGATACCGTTGAGGATCCCGATGATCCTGCCAAGCCACATCTTCCAAATTCCTCCAATGGCTCTTCCACTCGCAAGGTTTACTAATTTCCACATTCTATCTGTCTTTATTATAATCACCTGGAGTATTAATTAGACTTCTTCAAATTATTCTCTAATCGATCGAGTCTTGCAACTATCAGAAAACGAAAGTTAATTTTAAACCCAAAAATGCAAAATACTTTATTAAGCACCGTGCAAGTTAAAAGGAAAAATGGAACTGGAGAAAATTATCGTCATTAATTTTCCTTGCTGCATGGTTTAGGGTTCGAATATTAAATTTTGCGACATTGTGCATATGGAAATGTTATGGGTTTAAGAAATTTTGTTAGATTTTAAAAAATTTTTTGCTTAGTAGATTTATCAGGGAACATTGTGGGCATTGAATATTTCCTTCAATTTTCTTGCCTTATTGTTATGTTGGTGAGAAGGAAAGGATCTTATAGGAGAGAAGTGTTCAAAGATGTGATTCTAGAAGTTTTTTGCCTATCTATTTCAAAGCGTGTGAAGTTGGTCTTTCTCATTGGACCTTGATATTTAAAGCAATATCTGGAGATGGGGGCAAGAAATTAATTACACTCTCAATATTTTACCTCCAGATGGAATGCTTGTCCTGTAAAGAAATTTTGTGAAGATTGTATCAATATACAAGATAAATATTTTAGGTTCAATGCCTACTGTCCATTACGAATCACTTAATTGCCATGGACCAAGTATAAATGGCCATTAGCATGCATTTTAAGTTTTAGACTTTTCCATGCATTTTCTTGAACTGAAGTTATTGGAACTTCTGGTTTTTTACTAGTTTCTATATAAATATGCACGGCTCGATGTGAAGTGTGAAAAGTTCCTAAATTACTGGAAGTGACTACAAAATGTTTGAGCAATTAATTTTATACCAAAGGACTGAAAATCATGTCATGCAGTTTTCGTCCTGCGGGCCAAAACATTTTCTCCTGCCAGATTCAAACCACATGGACTCATTATTATGCTTTCTTGTTTCTTTCTTTTGACCCATGTTTTGTTATGCTTTCCTGTCAGTGTTTTTGAAATGAAAATGATTTTATTACAGTAAGGCACTTGGCACTGTTTTGATATTGTCATATTCATACTGGTATTACTAGTTATGCGTGTACCAAAATTCATGTTGTTAGACATCAGCTGTCTTAGAAGAAACTATTCTTGTCAAAGAATAAATCCTTCTGTCCAAAATAAAAAATGTCCATATTTCTATTTTAAGACCTCCAAACATAACTCTTTTCTGAAATAGAAATACTTTCATCTAAAGTTTATAATTTTTTTATTTAAAAGAATTTATATTCTTTCAATACAAGGATTCCACCATTAGCCACGTTAATGGTAAGAATATGGTACTTGGTAACTGGTAACTTATCTACAATCAACAATTCTGTTTAATTTTTTTTACCAAGTTAAAAGGAGAAGTCATATTTTGGACACAGGGAATACAATTTTGTACAACTGGCTTCTTGAGATTTTTCAGTTGTCTAAATTTTGGATTCAGAAAACAATTTCAGCTAGTTTTTCTTTCCTTTTTCCTTCATGTTAAGTAAAATCTCTGGAATAAATTTATATGGCATGTTATGTTTGAACAAGAATACAAGAATGTTCATTAGGAAAATAATAATTAGACTTATAAAATTTAGATACTGATTCTTCTTCTTTCATTTTTCTTTTTAAAAACTATGGACTGTTCTTCATTTTCATAGTTTGCATGGTAATGGAATTCCTGCTACTTCTGACCCCTGGGTGGGGGAAGGGGGGGGGGGGGGTTGGCAAAGTTTGGGTATTATATTTTTTCTTAGGGGCTATGAAGCACCAAAATATGTGTATACAATCCGTTGTATTTTTGGAATATTAATTTGTAGCTTCTTTCTGAATCACTGTCCCTGATGGTAGGACAAAGTACTTTTGGATGTACAATGAGGTTTTCTTAGTGAAAATGTTTCTTACTGTTATCTACTTGACCACAATAACCAGCATTTAGATCAATATATTTGTGGAGAGTACGTATTTGAGACCCCCAGAGTACCAGTTCTTGTTTGTTGGAGCCTTTGAGAAAAACATTTAGCATTTTTATCTTTTTCAGCCCTTTTTTTTTGAGCTAAAATGAGAAGTGAAAAACAACCAACAGCAATACGGGACAGCTCTAAATTGGGAAAAAAGGCTGTCTTTTATTAAGCCTTGGTGTAAACATCATATCGAGTCAACTCACTTCTTCAAAATCTGGCAATCACTATAGAATTAACATCAGTATGGGTTCTTAGAAAACATTTTTATGTTTATTCTGATTTAGAATGGTTGTTTCACCTTTATCTACATCAATTATCTGGATTAAGAACAGCTGAAAAATCCCTACAGCCTGTGTTTTCATGGATATATAACCCCTTGAAAGATATCAGAGTTCCCCAACCACTGAAGTCAATCTATTATTATGGATTTTGCCTTACATGTGTGTTGGAAACACTGTTACTTTTATTGTACTTGACTGAAAATACAAACCTGCATGGCCTTAATTATGTACTGTTTAAGTGTTGCACATTGGATTGGCACATTCCCAACAGTTTCTAGTTGTAAATATTCTTGGCTCATGGTGTGAAATAGAAAACTGATTCTCATTTTTTTATCTATTAATTATTATATTCATCATCATCTTCTCAGTTCTTTTTGGCCATCTCTTTGTGCTTTGGGGGCATTGACATGATTATCTGCTTTTACTGATGTTTCAAGTCAATAATGTCCTCATTGAGTACCTCTTTCCTGAACTTTTTGGATGGTATCATGGTTTTATATGGATACTGCATCCGTAACTGAGAATTGAACCATTTCTGCATAAGAGGCTTTTATTTAACTGATCAGGAAGTTGACTACAAAATAATCTTCCCAAGCATGTCTCTTCACATACTTCAATGTCTGACATGACTACTATTCTTGTGGCTGATTTAACTAACTCTGGCTTTCCATCAGGCTTGTTATGCAGTTCTTCAGAGTTGGGTTTCAAAAAAGTTCATGACTGGATGGTAACTGTCTTGATATCAGTTTCTGGAAGAATTCTTTCTGCATTATGCTTCTGATCCTAATTTTTGGTGTTTCTGTTAATTTGCAGTGTTGTACTCTTTCCCGTGGCTGTTACATTTTACATAACTTGGTGGTTCATTCAGTTTGTTGATGGTTTCTTTAGTCCCATATATGAAAGGCTTGGCATTGATATATTTGGTCAGTCATCTGAGTCCGCCCTCTGTCCATATTTTATTCTGAATATAGATCATGAATGAAAGATAACTCCATCTTATTGTAAGCCACTTGACTGAATTAAACTAAGCTTGGAAAACATTAGGACTCTAAATATCTAATGGTTCTGTTTACATGCATTGTCATGTGGAGCATTCATTACGTTATCATTTATGGTATTTCACTTGTATATGATTCTTGAACTTTGAGCTTTCTTAATAATTTGTTAATACTAATACTACGCTAGAAGAATTTTGTTATGAATTTTAGATGATTTTATGTTACAGTGAATGCAAAACTATAAATTGTACTTTGAAGAGTTATAAGCTGACCTCCCATGGTTCCAAACCATTACTCATCTTCTCTTCCCTCCCCTTCCATCCCAAAAAGATATAAGTAAATAAATGCTTTTTTCCTTGATACTTCACAAAAAGGTTAGGATTTTAGTTGACATGAGCATTTAAATAAGAAACAAGGTATTCCAGTACTAATAAGAACAAGAAACAAAGCATGAAAAGAAAAATTCCTCAAAGAGAAAATTGAAATTGTTTTAAATGCTATACACAGCCATAAATGAAACAATCAAGACAACGTCCAAGTTGTTACCCAGGAGCAAAGGATAAAGTGTGAAATTGGTTGAGCCACATCTATATCTCTCATTGTTCTGAGTTTTGCATACAGTGAGTATTTGTTTCTTGGCTAAATGTTCTACAATTTAAAATTCCCCTCTCCACAAAATTCAGTGTCTGCATATGATTTGTTATAAAGATTTATAAAGCATTTGATCAAATCACGAATTACCACCTTATCCGTAATACTTGGGAAGTTCACAGGTTTGACTGTGTTATTGGAATCAATATTCCTTAAATTGAAGAGATCAGTGGCTAAAGTTTAGATGGAAAACATGTATAATTTTAGGTGGACATACTTGAAAAGGAGGGAGTAAATAGACCTTGAAGTTGAAGATTATAAAGAAACTCAATAGATAGCAGTAGAAAGTGATCGCTACCATCTCATTGACAAAGTTTTCAGCACACCCTTTTGATTTGAATAACTCTGAATAATAGTCTAAACGGAGTTCATGCAAGGTGAATGAGCAAATGGTCTTGCTTTGTTGCATTAGCTTTCAATTTTTCATTTTCCCTTCCCCTGCTGTTTACTGGTATATTTGCACATGCAACTAGTCCTTTAGACATTCAAATCCATTGAATATTTTAATCATAGAGAGTTTTTCTAACACTCATATTTTGTGTTTTGTGCCTATGATCTTGTTTGTAGATTAAGTCCTAACAAGTTAATGCATGTCCGTATCAATCAATATGATCTCTGGTTTGATGGTAGGCTTTTTGTGTTTCACAAGTTATACATTGTGCAGGGCTTGGATTCATCACATCATTAATCTTTATATTCTTCATTGGTATATTTGCTTCGTCATGGTTGGGCGCCACTGTTTTTTGGTTAGGGGAGTTATTCATAAAGCGTATGCCCTTCATAAAACACATATATTCAGCTTCCAAGCAAATAAGTTCTGCAATTTCTCCAGGTAATAACTAATACTTATCCTCCTCTGTCCTAAATCTAAATGATTTGTTATTATTATTATTATTATTATTATTATTTTTTTAAAAAGACTTTCAAGCCCTAACTAAATTCTAATGTTCCTTGAAACTGTTATCCACTCTTCTAGCATCCTGACCCTTCTGTTTTGTAATGCTGCTGTGAAGAGTTGGTTCGAGTTGAAACTCAGTTGGATCTTTGGTTTTGGCATCATTTCAAAAGGTTTTCTCCTTGTATTGCTGATTGTTGGTTAACGCATGTTGCGGATGGAGAAAAATCTTTTTGACCATTTGTTGGCTGATTTAGTACCACTCTTTTCTAGTTGATAGTTATATCCTGGATTTGCATGGTTGATGACACTCGGAAACTAGAAAGAGGTGTCTCATCTTGGACTTTGTGTCTGTTTATCGGAGTAGATCAGCAGAAAAACTTTGAAGCTACAACTTACTACAACTGAACAATCAATCTTTACCTTCACTAACTTCTTACCACTCTCCATATCTTATAATATAACTGCTAGTTTCTGAGGTTTTCTTTAAGCCTTGTAAATCTTAAGTGAGACCAATGCCTATAATTAATGGCCTAATATCCAGGTAAAGTTCCCATTAGCAACCTTTTTAAAATGTGAAGATTACTAAGGGAGGCATATCAAGCACTGATATTTGTCTGATCGATTAGCCCTGGGCTAGCAAGGCAGGTGTCTCCTAGTTTTCCAACTGCACAAGAATCACATGTTTCACTTGCTTTATATGTTTACTCTGCAATCATAATGATTCCTTGCACACTGAAGAATTTTGTGCTAGATTATTAAATTAGTTACCATTGATTTATCAGTTCTGGAAATTAATTCTGAATCTTGATTACTTCTTATGGAATAAATTGACTGATACCCATGACCATGCAGGGCAAGTTCTAATTCTGCAAGATTTCCTATAAGCCTCTCTTAATTATTTACATCCAATTTGGTGCATTTTTTCCCCAGATAAAGATACAACTGCTTTCAAGGAGGTTGCTATCATCCGTCATCCCCGTGTTGGTGAATATGCATTTGGTTTTATAACATCATCAGTAGTTCTGCAGGTACTTGTGTTTTACTTCTTAATTGATCCTGATCTTGTATTCGTCAATTCTTTTTGTTTAATTTCCTTATGGATCAATATCTCCTAAAATGAATTGCTACAGATGATTTTCTTGCTTTTGTAAGTAATATCTAGTACAAGAGTTTTCCTTTTCATTTTTTATCTGTACATGCTCTCTTAGTTCTGGAGGGTGGGGTGTTGTTTGTTGGTTGTAACAAGTTCATTATCCATATTTCTGATTATTGCTCCTCCATGTTGCAAGTGGAAATTGATATTTTTCCAGTATCTAACTGGACCACAATATGATACCTTGTCTTCAGTTTGCAATAACTAATCTTCTGCATGTTCAATTATTTTAACTATATGTGGTCAATGTCTTGATGATATTTGCATTGACATTAGATATTTGTGTTCTAGTTATCTGAGAACAATTATTTAATTGCAGAGAGACGGTGGGGATGAAGAATTATGCAGTGTTTACATACCAACAAACCATCTTTATATAGGGGACATATTCCTGCTCAACTCTGAAGAAATCATAAGGCCAAATTTGTCCATCAGAGAAGGCATAGGTGGGTATCTTGCATTGCTTTGTTTAGTACTGCATAATTTGAGTTGGCAGAATTGTTTCCATATGCTTGTGATGGTGGTTTGCCTGGTTTTAGTTGAATATTTTATTGGGTAAATAGGAAAAGTAGAAACATATCATGAATTGGCAATTTGTAGTTTTGGTGCTGAACATTTTTGCTTTCATTCATGTCTTGATAAGCACTTACGAACTTTCTTTGAACATTTCCTCTGCATCGCAAATTTTTAATATTTATTAACTCAGTCGTTATCTTTTTTTCTTAATATATATTTCAGAAATCATTGTCTCTGTGGGAACTTCAATACCACAGGTGATCTCCACCATAGAAAGGAACCCACGTCTGAATGATCTGATGCCTCTTAGCAGAATGATGTAGATGCACAGAGATCACTTACCGCAGCTCACCAACTGAGGACATCAGTATACTTGGTTACCATTTCAGCTTGATTACTTGCAAGAAGAACTTTTGATGGCACTGATGGTTGGTTGCTTAACATGGTCTATATCCATCCTAACATAAGTGGAGCCATCTCCAGATAGCAACCATGAAGTGTCTGGGTAGTTTAGTTAGTCCTGATACACAATTCTGTATATGTTCCTTTTACGGTAAATGCTAAGCAAAGCAGTAATCATCCTTATCATTATTCTATCTTTGGCATAGCTTGAATCTTGAAATTTTGTAGGTAAGGCAAAGAAATATCCTCTCCCCAGTTCCCCAAGGTTGTTTCGATGGAGATTTACGGTTTGTTCGATGTCACCAAGGCTTACAATGTCATTTTAATTCAGTCGATTAACTCTAATGGAATCGAAGATACATTTTTGAAGATTTATATATTTTTTTATTATTTGTAAACTGGGGTACTTCAGTTGGTTTGGGCGTGGCTGGCAACCGAAAGGTTCATTGCAAAGTCAGAGGTTCGGTTCTTTCCTCTAGCATTTTTATTTGTTAATTTTTTAACACCATTTTCCTCATTATTAAAACAAATATAATTTTACAATTTTATAACAAACCCCTTCCTCTGGCATTTTTTTTTGGTTAATTTTTTAACACTATTATCCTCATTATTAAAACAAGATATAATTTTACAATTTTATAACAAACCTGAATTTATTATTTTTTAATCCATATGAAATGGCGATTAACGTCTTATATCATGAAATGGAGATGGTAAATAGGTTATTAAAGAAAATGGATATTTTTGTTTCATTTAACAAATATGAATTTATTGTTTTTTAATTTATGTAAAACGATACTAACACTTTATATTGTGAAATAGAGGGACTAATTAGGTTATTAGAGAAAATGGATATGTTTGTTTCATTTGTGTCATTTGCATATTTTACATTTTTTTTTGTTTTTTTTTTTTATATTTGTGATATGCTACCATTTATAATGCTTATATTGAGTATCATTTTAAAAATTCCTTTAATAGCTGACTACAAATTTAGTGAGCATATCACTAAACAATAATATGAGTCTTGCAAATAATAATTTTACTAATAATTTGGCATTAATTATAGTTAAGTGCTCACTGAATTTGTAATCAGATATTAAAGGAATTTTTAAAATGATATTCAATATAAACATTATAAATGGTAGTATATCACAAATATATATAAAAAAAAAGGTGAAAAAAATGCAAATGACACAAACATATCCATATATATAAAATATATAAATTTATATGATAAAAGCATTTCTCCAAATATAAGTGGATCGGTTAATGGTCATTTTGTAAGCTAATCCTTCGGAACAGTGTACTAGTGAGACACAAACCACAATCAAAGAGTTTTTCTATACATATGATTTATCTCAGTATATGCGTGTTTCTAACCAAAATTAAAAAAGGAAGAAAATCTCTAGTATCATATATATGTTGCTGCTTTTTCAAATTCTTGACAACTAGGTCCCTCAAAATTTTCACAAAGGAAGGGTTCTTCTTCAGAAACTCATTAATTTGCCTTAGAAACTGAGTTTATTCTGATAACATGGTACACTTTCGAGGTACTTTAATCCCCCAGAATGAGGTTGAGAAGCGCCATTGACGAACAAAAGCAGAGTTGGGAACCGTTTGATACCAAGCAGCCTTGGGATAGTAAGATATCCGAGCCATTAAACGTTTTCGAAAAGCTTCCGGTTCTTTGATTAGTAAGATATTCGAAATTTTGTGACCAGTATGCTCTT
Source organism: Parsonsia alboflavescens (assembly GCA_028571225.1). Lineage (NCBI taxonomy): Eukaryota > Viridiplantae > Streptophyta > Magnoliopsida > Gentianales > Apocynaceae > Parsonsia > Parsonsia alboflavescens. The sequence continues at coordinate 4,153,497 of JAOXNR010000031.1, forward strand.
TACTTAGTGATTGCCACTATTGTGGATCCTTCACAACGAGTAAATCAGAAAACTCAGAGTCTCCATATCTGAATACTTAGCTGGATTGGAATAGGTTTTGTTTTTCCTTGAACGGTTTTCAAAAGAGCCCCCAGTTTGCTTTGTACCCCCATGTTGGCGTTTGTTTGCGAACATTGGAGTGAGAAAACTTTTTCATTGAAAGATTTTATCTTTTCTCGGATGGCTTCCACAACTGAACGTCTTCCTCAAAATGGCTCTCCTTTGAATCTTCCCCGTAGTATGCTTTCTAAGATTCCCCATGTTTATGAAGTAGAATATCATCTTGATTCTGATAAATATCCTGTTTCTAGTTATCCCCTCGTTAATCCATATTCTATTTATCAAAAACCCAAAAACATTTTCGGTCATCATCTTAAACTAGTCCTCGGTCACACTCCTCAGATTCACAGTAAAGACTTTGTTCAAGCCTCTCTCTCTTCCTCCCATCCTCTTTCTGCTACCACAGAAGAACAACATATCACCTTGCAATTCCTTGAAGCCTTTATAGAAAAATGGAAATCGGAAGGTTTTTCCCACATTCACTTTGGCGCTATCAAGCTGGCTCTTACCCTTCATGACCGAAAAGGCCTCTCCATGGTTTCCCGAATTGCTTTACTTGATGCCCGGTTTCGTAAATTTGAACATACTGTTATTGACACCATTCAAACTACACTCAATGTTGGAATCGTATTCATCACTTTATTTCCAAATTTCACCATGTGTCTTGATGACCCTTCTTTACAAGACACCTTGAAAGTCCAGATTTAGATCACTAGACTTGAGATCCAGAACACCTACATGGCAACTCTTCACCATCAAATGGCCTACCATGTCCAAAACCACTCTATAGATTTACTGTTACCATCACACCTTCAAAACGGTGAATCCCTATTTCTCACTATTGATTCTCCAAACACTCCTCAGTGTATTTTTTTCCCACGACAATTACCCAGAGAACAACTTGAACTTTTACTTCCTAGCTTATGGGTACGAGCTATGAGAAACAGGTTGCTCTAACTAAACCACTGGAACCTCTTCAATGTTCCAACCCACAAATGACAGAACAAGCAGATGGCTTAGTCAAAGTTACTTTTCCAAACAGATCTAGTTCTTCCACCATATTCCTTATAGAATTCTCCATGATGGAACACTAAAGGTGGATAGATCTCAATGTAGCCATCAATCATTGGTCCCATGATGGCAAACCCATTCTTGAAGGAAAGTCTCCCACAGGACACATTTGGTATGATGTGTGTTCTTGCTCCTCTTGTCTCTCCAAAAAAACCGAGCAAGCCAAAGACTTCACAATAGTCCTTAAAGGAAAGATTCAAAGCAGGTGATCCCGAAGTTGGTCTCCTAGGTCAACCTAGTGGAAAATTTGACTACCATGTCAAATACCTGAAATCATTTTTCGTCTCTATGACACCTCCATCTCCACTTGAATGGCGACCAGATGACACTCCATGGCCAGATCCACCTCCAAGTGCATCTCCCCCTTCCTTGTTGCTCATGGATAGTTTGTCTTCTTCATATGACAAAGAATTTCCCCCGTTATCCTCCTTTGACAAAGACCAGAGCCTACATGCCTGGAAAATTCGCAACCCAACTGCTTTGGATGCCCATAGTTAGCAAAAACAATTGTTAGCAGCTGAAACTGCAATTAACTGGCAGAATGAAAATGCCGTGGCACAGAATCATGTCCTTGATAAAATTTGGTAGTCCCAACAGATGGTCTAGACCCAACTCATCGCCCAGTCTTCTCAAACACAGACCCTCTTGGCTCTTATTCAAGAGGCACAGAGTAAGATAGATAATCTCCATCAACAACCGTGTTACTTGGTTCAATACACCACTAAGTGGTCTCCAAAGATAGCAAAGATGCAATCAGAAAAGGAATTCTTGAAACAGCAACTTTCAAGCCTAGAAAACCAGTATACTACTTTAACAAGCTAGTCGGATCCCATCTCTGCTCAGTTCCCATCCTATTTCCCTCAGTTACCTCCCAAAAGATTAGACCTCCCTTTTGTTCCCACTGCTAAAACCACATATTCCCCGGCTTTAGCTCTTTGGAACAAACAACCTAAGCCTCAACCGACTCTTCCCCCTCCGTTTTCAACCCAAACCACACCTATACCTTCCACAGCCACACCCTCTCATTCTATTCCACCTCAACCATCAGTACCTCCACCTTTTGCTACCAAATCTAAACCACCCGAGTCCAGTTCCTTCCCCACTACAGTTCCACCTGATGATCCCATTGTTGGTGCTTTCTCCAATCTTTACTATGGATGATGTGACATCAAACCCTATCTCCTCCTCCCTAAAAACCCTTGGTTCTACTCCACATACACGACCCCATATTCCTATCTGTTGTGAAAACTCCTATACAGTTTCTTGCCATAGCACACAAAGTTCTTTTGACCCCTTTAAAGAATTTGATATGCTCATGATGGAACCTGAACCAAAAATTAATGAACCAGAAGAAGACATCCTTGAAACCTCAGGTGCCAGGCAGACTCGGACACATACTTATTCGGATCCGTCCCTAACTAAGTTCACTCTTGACGACATACCACCTTCTCAGTGGCAAGGTCGCTTCCAATCCTTGTATGCATGGCTTTCAACAGATTTACAACAACATGAGTGGGATTATGTCTTTAAAAGATTTGTTGCACGCTTTGATGGTTCTTTGCGAGACTTTTGGAACTCTCTTGGTGAATACAGACAGCTGCAGTTCCTCCAGTAGAAAACCCCCGAAGAAGTAATAGTTTTGATGCGCAGATTCTTCATTGGAGATACCATCCATGACATAACCACTGCTAGAACAGAATTTCTCAAAATGAAGTGCTGTTCTATCCTCCTCAAAGATCTTGAAAAACATTATGCCAGGATGTGTAAGCGGTTCTATATTATCAACCAGATTGATGATGTCAGCCTTAAACAGGCTTATGTCAACTCTATTCCAGAAGAACTTGCATATGAAACAATGAGACAGATACGAGCAACAGGTGTCCAATGGGAAACAATTGCTATTGGACAAATTTGGTCGATCATGCAAGAAGCTCTAGATAAGCTCTGTGTTCGAACCCTCTTTTGGCAAAAGTTCTAGAAACAATCTTCGAAGCTTGCTCCTGCTTGTTCTGAAAAACATTTGAGGTTCAAATGCAAAGATAAAGAAAAATGTGTTTGCAGTCCGAAAAAGAATTCTTATTTCAAAAGGTTCAGATCAGCTACCCAGTTCCCTCAACGGAAACACAGGTTCAAGAAAAGAAAGACCCATTGGAGAATTCTCAAAAGAAAAACCACTAATTCTCCTCCAAAGTTAGATACTTGTTTCAACTGTGGTAAAAAGGGCCACTTTGCAAAGAATTGTCCCAAGGAAAAGAAGCGATTCAAATTGATGAAAAAATTGTCTCCTCACATCTCTCAAGCTGAATTTGATGATCTGGAATCATTATTCGACTTGGATCCAACCCCATCAGCATCCACTTTCCTAGCTATTGGATACACTTTGACAGATGATGATACTACAGATAATGCTCTCTCTGACTCCTCTGATGATGAAGCAAGCATCCATAACCTCCAAGTTTTCTTTGACATTTACTCTCTCCATCACAGGCCTTACCCTTTGGTTGTCCTCTCTGTCCTCCCAGATTACTAGTCTCAACCTATCCCAATTTTAACCTTGTTGGATACTAGAGCAACCTCTTCGGTAATAAACCCACACATTTTACCCCCACCTTTTTTGGAACCATGCCACTAAATATTTCGAGCCGCTAATGGCGAAGATTTCATTATTTCCCAGATTAGCAAACTTGTCCAAATTCAATTTTTTCCCAATCTCATTCTTACCCATAAATTCTGCGGTTCTACTTTTCCAGGAAAAGACCTTGTTGGTTTTGATTTGATTCACAACATTCCAAATCTTGAATTCACTCCACATGGTCTTCTTTACCGTGGTCAGGTCCTTCAATGGAATACAGTGGGTAAAAACTTTTTCAGTCTCACTGATCTCCATGCTAATTTTGTGTCTAAATCATGTGCTGATAATCACTCAAAGTTTTTGCAAAAATGTGGTCATCCCCATTGGAAAAATCTTACCCATTTTGTAAAACTCCTATATTCAGAGAACAGATGTGTTATTCCGCAAAAGGCTAGTCACTTAGGTATGTCCCCGGAACATTACCAGTTAGCTACTGATGAAATTTCTTCTTTGTTGTCAGAAAACCTCATTGAACTAACAAACTCCGAGTGGGCTTCACATGCATTTTATGTCAACAAAAGAACAGAACAACTTCGTGGAAAATTAAGATTGGTGATCAATTACCAGGATCTTAACAGATGTTTACTTGACAATAAATTTCCTCTTCCAAAACGTCCTGTTATTTTTCAATACCTGCATTCAGCAAAAATATTTTCCAAATTTGATTTGAAATCAGGTTTTTGGCAAATTGGAATTCATCCTGACGACAGGCATAAAAATGCATTTTGCATTCCAAACTTCCATTATCAGTGGACACTTATGCCTTTTGGTTTGAAAATTGCCCCTTTGCTTTTCGAAAAAACAATGTGCAAAATCTTTGAACCCCTCTTCCCTCACTACTTGATTTATATTGATGATATTTTATTATTTTCTGAAACTCAAGAAGATCATTTCAAGTTGCTTAAAGATTTTCATGCCTTAGTCCAGCAATTTGGAATCATGCTTTCTCAAAAGAAAATGCATTTGGGATTATCTGAAATTGATTTTCTTGGTACGCATATTTCAAATGGTGCTTTCCAACCACAGCCCCATCTTGCAAAAGCTCTTGAGTATTTTCTTGATGAAATCCTTGAGAAAAAACAGTTATAACAGTTTTTAGGTATTGTGAAATACATTTGTGATTTTATCCCAAAAATTGCACAACCCAGATCCCTTCTCAGTGAGAGACTCTGTAAGAATCCACCTCCGTGGACTGATTCCTTTACTCAGGCAGTTCAACAGTTCAAACATCTTGCTCTCCATGTCCCTCCGTTGCGGATTCCTTCGAATGGCAAATGGATTTTACAAACTGATACTTCTGATCTTTATTGGGGTCGACACATTTGCGGATATCACAATGGGGAATACAAACCCTCTGAGCAGCACTATCACAGTACTTTCAAAGAAATTCTTGCTGTTAAAAGAGGCAATGAAAAATTTGAATTCTTCTTGATCAACCACAGGTTTCACATTGAATTGGATATATCTTCCTTCCCAAAGATGCTCCATTTCAAACAGAAAATCATCCCACAAGGACAGCTTCTCAGATATCAACAATGGTTTTCTCGATACACCTTCACTGACCCCCAGAAGTTAGAGAAACCATAAACTGCTCCTGCAACATCATGGTACTACCTTTTCACTTTGTTCGCCCGGCATGAGGTTTTGCCACTGCCAGGTATTGAACCTGTGTCTTACGAGGCATAGAGACTTAAGCTTGGTTCTGATACCAGCTGCACGTCTCACGGAATCATGCAGTAGGATTCGAACCTGTGTGGGATTGGGCAGCAGAGACTTAAGCTTGACTCTGATACCAGCTGCACTAAAAGTTATAGCTGATGGTAAGGATTAGGATACTTCCACTTAAGTCCTGCCAACCCATGCAGGTTCGAATCTTGTCAGCAGCAAAAAACTGCATGATTCCTTGAGGCCGCTAGCGGAGCATGGTGGGTTGGCAGGACTTAAGTGGGAGTATCCTGATCCTTACCATCAGCTATAGCTTTTGGTTACCTCTCAGCATCAATCTTTGCCGTTGAAATTGAACTCCCCAATTCCTTTTGAGCAGTTGTAGCCTCAGCAAACCTAGGCATTAGTTCAACATTTAGGAGCATATCCTAGAACAAAAACATACTCATTCTCATCAATAGCCCTTACTGTATATGCCCATACACTCTTTATTATTAAAAAGAGGAAAGGCATATAGTGTATATGCCTATACACTTCCATATATGAACCTCATTGTATGTTCATTTGCTAACCTGGTAATAACACAGAATTTGCCAATCCACATTACAAAGTCAATATAAGTACAACTTTAGAACAACTCTGCGCTCCCCCTAACCTTTTCTCGCTCTCTCTAAGCTCAAACCTGACTTGTGCTTCAGAGGCGGAATTGGGAGCTTTCGCTCACATTCCTTTCTCTTTGTGTCCCAAGGCTGTCAGAGCAGGTGAAGTTGGAGGTTCAAGGTGAAGCAGTGACATCATAAATGGCAGCCACCGCGTGCAAGCTTGATTTCTAATCACTTTATTTGTTTACTTTTGTTGTGAAGAGAACTAATTGAACTTTTCAAATCTTGTTGAAGTGTGATTTTTTTTGGATAGATTCCTTTGAGGAAATTGAGTTGATATTGAAATTAAATCTTCAATCTCTTAGAGGATTTAATTTTCTCTCCGATTTCATTAATTTGAACTGAGATTTTTTTGTCGATTATCATTGTGAACTAAATTTTCATTCTCATTCGAATTGAGCTTTGAAGACTGAAAGTTGAATTCTAGATATGGAATTTGCTGTTCGGTGAATGGTTTTGTTGTTGATATTTGAGATTTTCATATTATTCTGGAGTTTTTTTTTTTTTTTTGTTGTTACTGGTTAATTAGTTTGGTGAATTGATCTTTTAACAAGTCAAATCTAGTTTGATATGTATTTTCTGAGTGGAAAATTGGTCTTAAGTTCACTATATTTGTTGTTTTGAGGACTTTTTGGTTGTTCAAACTACATTTGAATTCTAGAAATGATGAAGACACGAAGTGTTGTTGCTAAGGATGCTTCTAAGGGAACAGATAATCAGAATAATGTTGTCGGAATTGAAAAACCACCATTACCTGATCCTCAACTGAAGGAGAGGCTAGTTATTTCAATTGCAAAGTTCAGTGGTTCTCTGTGATCTTATGATACTACATCTTTTCATAGAAGGATAATGGCATATGCTAATTTACTAGAAATTGAAGTTCCAAAGAGCGTTAGACCATTGGTATTAACTAATATGGATATGCTCATAAAATTTCTTCATGAACATAGAAGGAAAGAAATTTTGGAACCTAAAGATGCAGAGGAAGAAGGTTCTTCAAATCAAAATAAAGCAAAAGAAAGAGAAGAACCAGAAGTTAGTTCTAAAAGTCCACCTAGAATCCCTTTGAAGAATGTTAGAAAGGATCCAGTGATTGCAAAGGAGGACATATAGACTGTTATGTGATATTCTCATATATCATTCAAGCATATTGATAAAGGAAAATAAAAAGGAAACGGTCAATAACATTCTACAACCACAGGACCTAAATGGTGTGACGAAATATAAGATATTAGAAAGCAAATAGAAATGGTACTTCCTTAGTTGAAAACAAAGGCAAGTGTGATGAATAAAATTCAATCAAATCCTCTAATTGAAGAGTACATGAAGTTAAAAGTCCCCTTGGATTTCAAATTGCCTAATCTTGAAGATTATGATGGTTCTACCGATCTTGAAAAACATTTTCGAAGAGGACCTTCTATGAAGCAGAACATTTGATTCTGTGTAAAGCTTTTCCTACTACATTAGCTAGGAGAGCTACTGATTTGTTTGGGAAATTATCTGGAGGATCTATTTCATCATTTAAAATGTTAGGTGAAATGTTTCTGAGGGAGTTCCAAGGACTTGCCATTCAGAAAAAGCCAAGTTCTTATCTCAAGAATCTTAGACAGTTCAATGATGATCCTCTGGGGAATTGTTTGAACAGATTCAATAATATAGCAGTGAATGTTAAAGATTGTTCGGAACATACATATGTGGAAGCTTTTTGCCTTGGACTTTGTCCAGGACACATTTCCATAAATATTGAATTGTGGAATCCAAAAACAACTAATTAGTTGTTAACAAAAGTACTAAAATGGATCAAAGCTGAGATTCTTTTCAGATCGAAGAAAAATTTAAGGCAGATGGAGAACGATGATTTCTGGAAGTCGAAACACAAAGGGATGAAGAAGCCAAAGAACAATGGGATATCAACCATATGGAATTTCAATTTCAAAACCTGGATCTGGTTATTCGACATATAAATCTTTTGTTCCAAGGAATAAAAGTGATAGATATTTTGATAAAAGTTCTTATCATAGTGAATTCACAAAACCAGATCAACATTCAAGAGCCTTTATACAAAAACCGGATGTTCAAAAACGTTTTGATGGGAATAACAATCAAAGGAAGAATGGTGGACGAAACAATAAAAATTTTGTAGGAAGACCGAGGAGACAAAACCAGCATTTCACACCTCTGAATGTTCCTCAAACTTTCATATTACAAGAAGTGGAGAATTCAGGCATTTTGAAATCCCCAAAGCCGATGCAAGGTCCTTTAGACAAAAGATTTCAAGACCTATATTGTTTATGTCATAAGGATGTTGGACATCATACAAATGAATGTTTTTCTTTGAAAAGTTAAAATTTGAAACAACCACTTAGAATGGGCATCTTAGAGAATATGTACAAATGGTTCAAGGAGATCAAAGAAAACAATTGGATCCTCAAAGATATGCAACAGCTCCAAAGTGATTAAGTTGATTTCTAGAATTTATTCTCAATATGAAGTGTGTCTTGAGAAAAAGCAAAACTTGGAGCCAAGCAAAGTCATTAATGATGATTTACCATTAGTGATTTCTCTGAATATTGCTTTATATATAGTTAAGAGAATATTAGTGGACACAGGAAGTTTTTTCCAATCTCTTGTACTGTGATGCTTATCAGAAGATTTTTCTCCCAGATTCAAAAATTATGATTCAAAGGATTCCTTTAATTGGTTTCTTAGGAAAAAGGATTTATTCATTCAGAATAGTGAAATAGCTAGTACAATGGGGACAAAAGATGATCTTAAAAATTCAGAAGTAGAGTTTGTGGTGGTTGATTGCAATGTTATATGGGAAGACCTGGTCTTAATTTGATGAAGGCACAAGTGGAACATTTCAAAATCAGTTAGTTATTCCTATTTTAAAGGATAAAATCATTATTTTGGGTGATATTCAATCTACTCACATGTGTTATCATAATGCTATTGCTAAGACAACGGAACTTTCTTAACAAAAGGAAGTAACAGAGGATCTAGAGAATGAAAAACACGTAGAAGCTGCAACTGAATTGGAGGAATTTCAAATAAATGCAAATTTTTAGGAAAGAAAGGTTTCTGAAGGTAAACTTTTACCTATTAAGATCAAACATAGGTTGATTGATTTATTGGTAAAACATCAAGATGTATTTACATGGTCGACAAAAAACATGTGAGTAATACCAAGAAGTTTCATTGAACACAGATTGGGTATTCCTAACTCTTATACTCCAGTTGTTCAAAAGAAAAGATCTATCTCTCCAAAGAAACAAGAGGCAATAATGAATGAAGTTGTAGATCTATGAAGTATAGGGATCATAAGAAGAGTGCAATTTCCAGCATAGATATCTAATTCTGTAGTTGTGTCCAAACCTGATGGATCATGGAGAATGTGCACAGATTTCACCACGGTGAATAAGGCAATTCCAAAAAACCCTTATCCAATGCCAAGCAATGATTAGCTTGTTGATGCTACAACAAGATTCACATTATTATCCTTTTTAGAAATCCACAAAGGGTAACATCAAATTCAAATGGCATTTGAGGATGAAGAGAAGACTTCCTTTCTCACTTCTGATGGATTGAATTTTTATACTTGAACGCCGTTTGGATTGAAATATGCGGGTGTAGATTTTCAAGATATGATAAATCGTATGTTAACCTCACAGTTGGGAAAAAATATGGAAGCTTATGTGGATGATATTTTGATAAAGTTAGTTAGCATGGAAGCCATATTTAACGATTTAGAAGAATCATTCCTTACCATGAAACAACATGGTTTGAAGCTTAATCCTAAAAATTGTTAATTCAGTGAAGCTGGAAAATTTTTAGGACATATGGAGTCAAGAAAAGGCATAGAAGTGAGTCCATCAAAGATAAAATCTATCATTGACATGAAAGCTCCTACAACAATCGAGGAAGTCCAACAACTTGCTAGAAGAATTACTGTACTCAATTTTTATCTAAAAGTGGAGAACTATCTTTACCTTTTTATCAAGTAATACGAAATTCAAAGCACTTTCATTAAACACTTGAATGTCAAAAGGTTTTTTGAACAAATCAAAAACATTTGGCCAACCCACCTGTGTTAGTCTCTCCTTTGATAGGAGAAATTTATATCTTTACATGTCTATATCTGATCATATAGTCACTTCTGTTTTATGTGCTTTAAGAGGTTCTCAAACAAAGCCCATATATTACACAATTCATATTTTTCAAGGGGCAGAACCTCGATAAACTTCCTTGGAAAAGCACATTCATAGTCACAAGTCGAAAATTAAAGCCATACTTTTAGGTTCATACAATAAATGTGCTCACTAATGCTCCCATTAGGCACATTCTTCATAATCCAGACACAGTTAGACGATTTATGAAATAGGCAATTGAACTTTCTGCGTTCGATATAAACTATTTGCCCCTAAAAACACTTCAGGGACAAGTCCTTTTTGATTTTCTTTTGAAATGCACTATTCCAATAAATTCTTCTCACAATGAGTCTAATAATTATATTCCTCCTATACTGGAATGTTGGATTATCCACACAGATGGATCTACAATTGGTGTAGGATTTATTCTTACAAGTCTAGAAGGTACCAAATTTCCTTATGCACTGCAATATACATTTGCTTTGAGCAATAAGGAATCCGAATAGGAAGCCTTTATTGCAGACTAACGTGCGGCAAACACTTTTCATGTGAAGAATGTCATAGTCAAAATTGATTCTCGAGTATTGGTTGGACATAACAATGGTGAGTATGAAGCTAGAGAAGAAGATATGCAAAAATATTTGGAAATTTCCCAAAAGCTCTTTTCAAAGTTTGCATACATAAAAGTGGAACACATATCCAGAAGAGATAATATGGAAGTTGATATACTTTTTAAAATTTAGAAAGGAAAAAATTTGGAAGGTTTTTGGATTGAATCTTTGGAAAAGAAATCTATTGATGTTTTGCAAATAAACTGTGTTGATATTTAGTAATACTTGGATGTTTCCAATATTGACTTATATCCATTTAGGAAAACTTCTTGATGATCAAATGGAAGCAAGGAAAATAAAATTTATGGTTTCTAGATATGTCATAATGAATGACAAGCTGTACATGCAAGCTTTCTCTTGGCCCCCGTTGAATTGTGTATCTCATGATGAAGGTAATTATATACTTAGAGAGATACATGAAGGAATCTGTGGATCCTATATTGGATTCAAAAGTTTAACAAGAAAAATTGCATGCAGGTTTTTTCTTGCCTGCCATGGAAGATGGTGCACTTGCTTTAGTCAGGAAGTATCATAAAGGTCAAATTCATGATAACATGCATCATATCCCAACTTCAGAGCTACAGTCGCTTAGCTTTCTGATTCCATTTCATCAATGGGGTATGGATTTACTTGGATGCAATACGGGTTCCAAAGAATTTTTGGTAGTTACAATTGATCATTTTACAAAATGGATAGAAGCTAAACCTTTAACATATTAATCTCGTAAAATAAAAGATTTTTTTGGAATTATGTTATCACAAGATTTGGTATACCCAAAATCTTAATAACAGACAGTGGCAAACAATTTGAAGCCAAAGAATTTCAAATTTTTTGTGAAGATCTAAAAATACATCATAGGTTTACATCTATAGGACATCTCCGGATGAATGGTCTTACGAAATTAGCAAATGGAATAATTTTGCAAGGTGTAAAGAAAAGGGATGATTCAGCTAAAACCAAATGGGTGGATGAATTACCTAATGTTTTATGGTCTTACAGAACAACACCTAATTCTAGGACTAAGGAATCTCCATTCATTCTTTATTTTGGTACAGATATTTTAGTTCTAGTAGAAATTGAAGTTCATCTTCTAGAATTGATCTATTCTGTTCTGAATGGAATGATCAGAAACTTGCTGAGAACTTAAATCTTTTGAAAGAGATAAGGAAAAATGCAGCTCAAAGAGAGGCCATCTATAAATTAAATGTGTGTTTTCTCAATAAAAAATAACAAATAGATATTATAAATATGTATATAAAATTGGAAATAATTAAAAAAATATACACAAAAATTGCAAGTAAAAAAAACACTTAAGAAAAGGAATAGTGAAGTTGTTGGATTAAAAGAAAATAAAGGACAGAAATGAAATTGAGAAAGGAGGGAAAAAATCATTTAATAACTTGAGTGGGGCCCAACAAATGGCTATGTCATATCAAAAGTGGTGAAGCACCGGTGCTTTGTTTGGCATCAATGCTAATATCATCCCCTGTCATGGCATTTGAGGCACCCTTTCCAATGGGGAAGATGTAGAAGCCTAATTACTCACTCCTCCACGTGGCATTTAAGCACTCCTATTAGAGTTGCTCTAATGATTTGCCGCTGTAAATGGAGATCATGTGATGCATATCTATTATTTAAATATTTAATTTTAAATTTTGAATATTGTTCCTGAGAATCTTCGAGCATATCAACATGTATAATAAAAAAATCTAAGTACACAATTTTAAAGGAAATTCTATAGGTATAGTGTAATGCTCATACACTTTCATTGACGAAAAGAAGGAAGACATACAGTGTCTATGCCCATACACTTTCATTATTAAATAGAGGGAAGAAATATAATGTATATGCCTATACATTACCATATATGAACCACATTATAAGTTTATTTGCCAACTTGGAAATAAATCAGAATTTTCCAATCTGGCATGTCACAAAGTCAATATAAATATAACTTTAAAATAGTCTTTAGGTAACTCGCTCTTTATCCCCTCTTTCTCTAACCTTTTCTCGCTCTCTTCTCTCGAACCTGACTTGCACTTTGAAGAAGGAACAGGGAGCTTTCCACTTCGTTTCTTTCTCTTTGTGTTGCAAAGGTGCCGGAGCCAATGAAGTTGGAGGTTTGAGGTGAAGCCACAACATTAGCCCTCTTCGCTTTATCAATGCTAAGCTCAAGTACATACAGTTCTTTGTGCCTTGCGCAAAACCTCTGCTTCCGAAAGGTTTATCTTTACTATCATGGTGAATCCCATCTAGGTTCTGTTGAAAATCATCTTCATCATCTAATGCTCTGAGTTCTTCAATCCCTTTCACATCTTCACCATCTCCATCAACTGTTATAGGCTTAGAAAAGACAATTTACCAATGAAAAAAGAAAAGAAAAAAAAAAGGGCAGAGAAAGGGAGAAAAAGATAAATCTTGAAGTAGATTTTGATACATAACATCATTAACTACTAAAAGATTATGGCTTTTTCAAGATAGATGATAATTGGGAGTAAGATTTGTGCTGTAGTGCTGCATTTCAGTATGGTCTAGTAAATGGTTTTGATGTCACATCTTCTCTTCTATCCTCTAACTAACCAACTCCAATGGCTCTGCAAAGCAAAGGGGAGAAAGGCTCCCTGTTCCTTCTCTGACGTATGGCTGTAAACGAGTTGAGCTGCGCCCGAATATGTCAGGCTTGGGCTCTCCCGAGCTTTAATTGAGCTCGACTCGTTGAACATTTTGAAGGCTCGGGCTCGAGTTCAGACTCTTTTAAGTGCAGTTAAAAAAACAAAGTGTTTAGGCTCGTTTGAGCTCGGTTTGAACCCAAGGTGGGAATTGTTTAAGCTTGTTTTTGTGTATTAATTTATTTTTTTTAAAACTATAAGAAATAATATTATTTATTATATATAGTAGATGAATAAATAAAACATATTATATAAAAATAATAAAATATATTATATAAAATAATAAAATTATATATTTAATAAATAAGTTATATTGTATATAATATTATAAATAAAATATTATTTATATTAAAAGCTTATCTAGGCTCATGAGCCTAACGAATTGAATGCATATGAGCTTGGCTCAACTTATTTAACAAGTGAGGCTTTACTTGAGCTCGATTAAAGCGAGCCAAATTCAAGCTTTTATCGAGATGAGCCCAAACTGTTCACAAATCATTTCGTCTCATTTACATCCCTACTCTGAAGCACAAATTAGTTCGAGAGAAGAGAGTTAGAGAAAGAAAGAGAGAAAATTGACTTGCCTGATTTTTTGTTAAAGAAGCATATTTATAATATTTTTATAACATGGATTACCAAGCTGGAAAAATATGATTAATTGCTATGTTGGCATGTGAATGTGTAACCATATTCATATATGAAGTATATGGACATATACATTATATGCCTTCCCTTTTTTCATTAATAGAAGTATATGGACATATACCTTATATGCCTTCCTTTTTTCAAATAATAGAAGTATATGGACATATACATTATATGCCTTTCCTTTTTTCCATAATAGAAGTATATGGACATATATATTATATGCCTTCCTTTTTTCTATCAATAGGAATGTATGCATTACATACCTGTTTTATTTTCTGATCCTCTCTGTTGATATGCCCAAAGATCTTTTGGATCAGTATTCAAAATTTAAATATTTAACTAATAGATATGAATCTCCTTTTATAGAGGCAGATTATTATTATTTCGAGATACTTGTATTAGTGATAAAAAACGAAATAACTTCTCTATTAAGTAATAATCTCAATCATCTAAATTTTATAGTTGTTGTCAGAGTAAATTCTGCAACTAGCAGTGTCCTTAGTCAAAAATTCTGAAAGATCATTGTGTTCCTTATTTTCACCGGAGATAAGTGTTCTCTGCTTAGGTTCTTATAGAGATAAAGAAAAAAGTTTGAAGAAGCCTTATCGATCAATAAGTAACCCTTATAAAATATTGTTGTATTCTTCATATTACATACTAAATTTTTTGATAAATACATACGTTGTTTGCAGTTTTGTTGGTGTTTTTCAAAATCAAGAGACTAACTCATGGATAAATTCGCAGGTACACCCTTGTTGCTCTACTTCTTTTTGTTGCGAAAAAATGAGTTCTTTTTCTAACTCTGACTATACCCCAAGTGAAAGACCCAAAATAAAAACTCAGAATGATGACTTGTTTGAGATTGAGATTGTAGAAAAAGAACCCTCTAAGGAAATAAAAGATAGTGAGAGTGCTACGTCTGTGGAAATAATTCAAAGCTTTGAAGAGGAAAAAATAGAGGAACAGGAATTTGTAAATTTAGTGAGGGATGTTAGAAAGTCAAATAGTATTGCTATTGGGCAACTGTATCAGTATAAAGAGGGATACTTTGTTTATCCCCTTATTGACGAAAGCATGCTTGAACGATGTGTTAGATACAAATGTCCATTAAGTACTGAGATTATGCTTCGACCTGATACCAAGATTTTAGGCAATGAAGAAAAGAGTAGACCAGAGGTTCCTCAATTTGAAACTATAGTGTTGACCTATTCTCAAAAAGAGGATGTAAGAAGTGATTATATGATTCCAATGAACTATGAGGTAATTTGTCCAAAGAAAACCCATAGGATTCATATGCCTCTTGAAGGATGTGTTGTAAGCTATATTCCTCACATGAGGGCTAGCTTAAGTTTTCCTTTACATCCTTTAATAGTGGATATTTTGAGGTTTCAAAAAGTACATCTGGGTTAGCTAAATTTGAATGTCATAAGGATGCCAATAGGATTTCTTTTAGCTTGTAGGGCTTTTCAAATTATTGGGAGTCTAAAATTATGGCGGCATTACTTTGTGCTCCATTAGAAATTTAAAATTGTGGAATTTATTGGATTTTTTTTATTTGTAGAAGAGGAACAAAATTAAGCTTAATTGTATGAGTCCATCTTCAGCTCATGGATGGAAAAACAATTTTTTCTTTGTTAAACATCATGGTTTTAATGAACTTGGGATTTTGGAAGAATGGAATAATAGAAAGGCTTTGATTTGTGGTCCACATGTTGATTCTAGTAATCCTCTTCCTTCCCTTGTCATGGAGAGGAGAAAACTAGATGCATTTATGTATTATGTCAAGCTTCCAGAGATAGTTCCAAGGAACTTGTTGCATGTTGCTGGTTTGGAGAAGGGAACATCCTTAGATGTTTAGAAACTAAGTATGGATTATCATTTGTGATTTTTATTTACATAAATTCTATGAAAATATAATTTTGTGTATTCTTATATATTTCTTTTATGATATATGTAGGATCAAGACTGTGTGCAAAGTTTTTGGCTAATGAAAGAGATACAGAGACCTCTAGTGATAAGATTCTAGGTCATACCATTGTGAATAAAGTTCCTAAGCATGGATCTTATAGTTTTGTTACTGGTTGTCATAATATGTACTATGTGCCTGGTCAATTTGTAGAAACTAAAGCAATGATTTCTAGTTTTGATAATAAAAGAAAAATGTAAGAGAAAGCAGTGACTCGAAGGGTAGTCGGTTGTCTACTAGGTCTACAACTCCAAGAAGTAGTTTGAGGTTGAGAGGTAAATCGCCTGAAAAAAGTGAAGTTGAGAAGAATATTGAAGCCATTATTTCTACTACATATAAACTGAAAGGTTTATTGATCAGAGAACCAAAACAAACCCCAAAAAGGAAAGGTAAGGAAGTTGAAACAGTTGATCCTTCTACAAAAAAGAAGGCCAAAGTCAAAGTTGTGGTAAAGGTAATGTGTTTATCCCAAACTGGGATATTTCCATGAATGATCGGTTGACTATTGGGCCATCTGGAAAACACTTTGAGTTTATATAGAATTGTATAACTCTTGCAGAAAACAAGCCCTTGCTAAAATGGAAATGAAAAAATTATTGGATTTGAGAAGCTTGAAAGCAACCCAGGTATTGTAAATATTATGTATTTATTTTGTTACTGTGAGTGATATCCTGAAAACATATTCATATTTGCATTTTTAGGATTTATGTGCTATTGAAGAAATTATAAGGAGATGCAGGTTTTTGTTATTTGAATGTGAAAGTTTGAAAAAAGATCAACAGGCTATGGAAGACAGTAAGAAGCCTTTGGAAGTGGATGTAGTTGATTGGAAGTCTAAGTATGAGAAAGCCAAAGACATTGCCGATGGTGCACATTTAGAACATGGGATTTTGCAGTTTGAATATGATAAACTGAATTCAGTTTACAATTTGGAAGTTGATGTAAGGAAAAAATGGATGAAGAAAGTAGATGAGATTAAAGAATGTTACGAGGATGAGAATGGAGAACTGAAGAAAAACATTTTTAATGAAATTTTGATGGTGTTCTTCAAGTCTCAGAATTTTGAAATGTGGTTTACAAAACATGTGATGAACACTATGGTGGAAAGTTATCAGACTTTCCACAAGATTATGGTTAAGAAGTATCCAGATTTCTAGCCTCCAGAAGAAATTCAAAATTTTTTGCAGAAAGAAGTAAAATGATCTTCAATATCCTTGGGATTCAGACTTCGATATTGCATATATGAGAGTCAAACCTTATGAAATTGATCAAACGGAAATTGATTAGAGTTATGGTGATGATCCACAATTAGGCAATGCCAATGAAAGTGTTTTGGCAGGTAATATTGGTGAAAGTTCTTTTGTGCAAGCTGTAGAAAAGAAACTTCTAGCACGTGAGGATATTGAAGATGCTAGCCATCTTGACAATGAAAGTGTTAGGACAATTGTTGGTGAAAAAAATATAGAGTTATTTTAAACTCTATTTTTATTTGAATGAATGTAACTGAATTATTATTATTATTTTTATGCTTTTTGCTCTTAGAAGAGCTTGAACAATTATTTCGTTATGTTTTTATTTTGAACTACTTTTGATTAATCATGATTATCCTATGTTTTTCATATTTTTGTTTTTATCATTTGACATGATAATTATGTGAAATATATATGTATCAATATCTTGTACGTGTATAATGAAACTACACATTATATAATTCATAAAATTGTGACATATTTGAAGAAATCATCTAAATAGTCAATTGAACATTAGTTAACTTCACTTTCAATAAACCAGAAAATAAGAAACATCTATTCAAGGAAAGTATTTTCTTAAATTCATAGAATTCCAAGTTCTTGCTATTGCTCTTAAATTCATATATTGAAGCTTGTAACTACCATTTTGTTTATCCTTCATGATAATATGAGGTCCTTCCCAAGTTGCATACTACTAACTTTATTTTTTTGAAGCACTAGATCTCCAACTTTCAAATTTGGATTTCTGACCTTTTTATTATGATAGTTTGCAAGCTTCCTCTTGTAGGTTGCCTCTCTTTGAGCAGCATTCTTCCTTATCCCTTCCAAAAGGTTTAGATTCTCACCGTGTTTTTGATCATTCCATTCAGAATTGAAAAGATCCATTCCGGAGATGAACTTCTAATTTTTGTTGGGATTAAGGCATCTGTGCCAAAACAAAGATTGAATGGAGATTCCTTAGTCCTAGAATTAAGTGTTGTTCCATAGAACATTAGGTAATTCACCCACCCATTTAGTTTTGGCTAAAACTAGCCTTTTCTTCGAACCTTGTAAAATTATTCTATTTGCTACTTCTGTTCGACCATTTACTTAAGGATGCCCTATAGAAGTAAATCTATGATCTATTTTTAATTCTTCACAAAATGTTTGAAATTCTTTTGCATTAAATTGTTTGCCATTGTCTGTTATCAAAATTTTGGGTATACCAAATCTTGTGATAACATCTTCCCAGGGAAATCTTTTATTTTACGAGATGTGATAGATGCTAAAGGTTTAACTTCAATCCATCTTTAGATCCAAGTAAATCCACTGCCATTGATGAAACGAAATTGGATTGCTGAGCGAGTACTCTGAAGTGGGATGGTGATGTGCATTATCATGAATTTGACATTTGTGGCACTTGCTAACTAAGGTAAGTGCATCATTTTCCATAGTAGGCCAAAAATAACCTGCATAATTTTGCCTATTAAACTTCTGGATCTAATATGAGATCCACAAATTCCTTCATGTATCCCTTGAAGTATATAATTACCGTCATCATAAGATACACATTTTAACAGAGGTCAAGAATATGCTCACCTGTACAACTTTCATCCATTATGACATATTTGGAAGCCATGGACTTTATCTTTTTTGCTTCCATTTGATCATTAGGAAGTTGTCTTGATTTGATATAAGCTAAAATTGGAAACATCAAAGTATTAGTAATATCAACACAATGTATTTGCAAAACATCAATAAATTTCTTTTCTAAAGATTCAATCCAAATACCTTAAAATTTTTTTCCTTTTTGAATTTTGGAAAGTAAATCAGCTTCCATATTATCCCTTCTGGATATATGTTCCATTTTTATTTATTCAAATTTGGAAAAATGCTATCGAATAACCTCCAAATATTTTTGCATATTTTCTTCTTTGGCTTCATAGTCACCATTGATGTACCCAGCTAATACCTGTGAATCAGTTTTGACTATGATATTCCTCACATGAAAAAAGTTTGCCAAATTTAAGCTTGCAATAAAAGCTTCATATTCAGATTCATTATTGCTTAGGGCAAATGTATATTTTAGTGCATATGGAAATCTTGTAGCTGCTGGACTTGTTAGAACAACTTGTACCATTTACAAATCCATTAGTGTGGACAATCCAACATTCCTGTAAAGGAGGAATTATTTATTAGATTCATTTTGAGAAGAAATTTTTGGACTTGTGCATTCTAAAAGGAAATCAGAAAGGATTTGTCATTAAAGTGTTTTGCGTGGGTAAATAATTTATATCAAACTCAAAAAGTTTGATTGCCCAGTTCATAAGTTGTCCAACTATGTCTGGCTTATGAAGAATGTGCCTAATGAGAGCATTAGTGAGCACATTTATTTTTTGAGCCTGAAAATATGGCTTTAATTTTCGACTTGTGACTATGATAGTCAAAATATGGTTTTCCAAGAAAATGTATCATGGTTCTGCCCCATTTTAGTTATGACTTATGTAGTATCCGGGCTTTGCTTGAGAACCTCTTAAAGCACATAAAACAAAACCGAACGCATGATCAGATATAGACATGTATAGATATATAACTTCTCCTAATAAAAGGGAGACTAAAACAAGTAGGTTAGCCAAATGTTTTTTGATATGTTCAAAAGCTTCTTGACATTCATTTGTCCAATGAAAATGCTTTGGATTGCTTATTATCTGATAAAAAGTTAAAGATTTTTCCCTGCTTTTAGATGAAAAGAGATTAAGTGCAACAATTCTTCTAGCAAGTTGTTGAACTCATTAATTGTCATAGGAGCTTGCATATCATTGATAGCTTTTATCTTTGATGGATTCACTTCAATGCCACTTCTTGATACCATATATCCTAAAAATTTCCCAACTTCCATACCAAATGAACATTTTTTAGGATTAAGTTTTAAACCATATTGTTTCATGGTAAGAAATGTTTCCTTCCAAATCATTAAATATGGCTTCCATACTGATTGACTTTGTGAAAATGTTATTCACGTATGCTTCCATATTTTTTCCCAATTGAAAGGTGAATATTTAATTTATCATGTCTTGAAAATCTGTGCCTGCATTTTTCAATCCAAATGGCATTCGAGTATACAAGTACAGTCCATTAGAAGTGACAAAAGAAGTCTTATCTTCATCTTTAAGTGCCATTTGAATTTGGTGATAAACTTTATTGGCATCCAAAAAGCATAATAATGTGAATCCTGCTATAGCATCAACAAGTTGATCAATGCATGGCATTGGATAAGGCTTTTTTGGAATTACCTTTTTTACCATGGTAAAATCTATGCACATTCGCCATGATCTATCAGGTTTGGGTATAACCACTGGATTATATGCCCATTTTGGAAGCTGTACTCTTCTTATAATTCGTGCATTTAATAGAACTGCCACTTCATTCTTTATTGCTTCTTATTTTTCTTGCAAAATAGGTCTTTACCTTTGAACAACTGGAGTTAGAGATTTTGAAATACCCAACCTATGTTCAATAAAACTTTTTGGAATCATCCTCATATCTTTTGTGGACCATGCGAATATGTCTTGGTGTCTTGCCAATAAATGAATCATTCCCTACTTGATTTTAATAGGTAAATGTTTACCCACTGAGACCTTTCTATTGGGGAAATTTACATTTATTTGAAATTCTTCCGATTCAGTTGCCGCTTCATTGTGTTCCTCATATTCAGGATATTTTACAACTTCCTTCTGCTTGGAAAGTTCCATGGATTTAGCAATAGCAGTATGATAACACATATGAGCAAATTACATATCTCCCAAAATGACTATTTTGTAAATCAGAGTAGGAATAATGAACTGATTTGGAAATGTTTCAACTTCTACTTTCATCATATTAAGGCCTGGTCTGCCCCAAATGACATTGTATGAAAACTACACATCCCCTACTACAAACTTTCCTTCTGAATTTATAAGATCATATTTTTGACCCCATTGCACTGGCAATTTCACTGTACCAAGCAAATAAATCATTTCTCCAGAAAAACCAATTAAAGGAGTTCTTTGAGTTATAATCTTGGAATCTAGAAGATCAATCTTCTGATAAGCATCATAATATAAGTGGTTAGCAGAATTTCTTGGGTCCACTAGAATTCTCTTAACTATGTATCCAGCAATATTCAAAGAAATCACTAATGACACATCATCATTAACAATTGTACTTGGCACCAATTTCTGCTTTTTCTCAAGGTGCACCTCACACTGGGAATAAATTCCAGAAATGATCTCAATTACTTTTGCAGTAGCCGCATTTCTTTGAGGATCCAATTGTTTCATTTGATCCCCTTGAACCACTTGTACGTATTCTCAAAGATGACCATTTTGAATGACTATTTCAATCTCTCTTTTCAATGTAAAACATTCATCTGTATGATGCCCAACATCTATATGATATAAGCAATATTTATCTTGAAACCTTATGTTCGCAGGACCTTGTATCGATTTCAAAATACCTAAACTCTCCACTTTTGATAAGATGAAAGTTCGAGGAACATTCAACGGTGTGAAATATTGATTCTGTCTTGGAGGTCTTCCTACAAAAATTTTATTTTTACCTCCATCATGTTTCCTCTGAATGTTATTTCCTTCAAAAAGTTTGTGAGCATCTTGTTTTTTGCATAGAAGGTCCTAAATGTTGATTTGATTTCGTGAATTCACCTTGATAAGGACTTTTATCAAAATATCTATTAGAATTATTTCTTGGAAAAAAGGATTTATATGATGAATAACAAGATCCATGATTTGAAATTGAAATTTCATATGGTTGTCCTTGGCTTCTTTATTCCAAACTTGTCTTCTTCCGAACTACACTTTCTTGAAATTCTCTTAGAAACATTTCTCGCAACATTTTCAATGAAGATATAGATATCCCAGGATATTTTCCAAACCAATTAGCTGCTCTTCCAGCTAATGTGGCTTCTCATAAAACTAAATCATCCTCTCCGTAGAAATTTATTTTGGAATTATATTGAGTCAAATGTTTCCTAGGATCCGTAGAACCATCATAATCTTCAAAATTGCGCACTTTCAAATCTAAAGGTACTTTAAATTTCATATACTCTTCAATCAAAGTATTAGCCTGAATCTTATTCATCGCCTTTGCTTTTTTCCTATACTTAGGAAGTACCAACTCTATCTGTCTCCTGATATCTTGAATCTCATCAATCCATTCGGGTGTTGTGGTTGCAGAATGTTGTGCATGGTTGTTAAAATTGTGATTTAAATCACAAAATTGTACGATTTCACAATTATATAGTATATAAATATGTAAAATCGGCTCAAACTGGAAGATATAGTTAAAATCGGTAAAATTTGGAGTTGACTCTCTAAACTCGATAAAATCAAGCGAGTTTCGCAAGTTCATCCATTTTCCCCAAATTGCAGCTGAAATTAAATTGCCTAATTGGATACCTGGTGATCCAACCCAATGAACACTTCAAATTCAATTAAAACATCAGATGTAGGGCATTTTTTTCATTCTTAGCTCTCGGTTAGATTAACTGAAGAAGTGCGACCCTTCTCCTGAAATCTTGCAAAAATAACTCAATTCCAATCATCAAGGTTCTTGTTCTGCCGACTAGAGATCTCCGGTGAACCTTGAGTCAAGGTTCCTGTTCTGCCAAGTGTCACCAATTGCAAGTGTCCCCTATCCTACCTAGTTTCCTCTTGTCCGTGTTTTGCTCTATTGTGATGTAGTGAATTGAAAATTCCCCCTAGCTGAAAAGTGAAGACAGAACTGAAGAGGAAGGCTGTGTTGTGACGGTGTCTGCCCAACTTCTGTTTCTTTTCCCCTGCTTTGATTGAGCTTGGATGCTACTGCTAGAGCTCGTACAGTGCTATCTTCTTACTGCTGAGTTGAAGCTTGAAGGCAGGCGCTTTGCTTTGTTCTTGGCAGTTGGCTTGGCTAGCAAAGCTCTGCTATTGTACCTTTTTTTTTTTCAAAAAAAAAAAAAAGTTATCTCTTTGTTCATTTGAATAGATAGCTTGATTTTTTTTTATTATTCTTTGCATTATATGGGAATTTGGATATTGTGTGGACTGGTGTCTAGAGTGGAGTGACCTGAGTCACAGTTGGGTATTGAGTGGTGAAGTATGGGACTATGAATATTTGAAATATGATTATGTGAATGTGGTAATTGGTAAATTCTGTAGATGTGATAGTTGGTAAATTGGTTCTGTGAATGTGAATGGAGCAGGGACACTGACAGAATGTGGAATAAAACTAAACAAAATGTTCATTTGCTTATTAATGCTTAAGCCTTTCCTTAATTGTTGAACTTGAGTTTTGTTTTTTCTTTCGTATAATGCTATAAGTTTTAATCATGTGAATGAGTGAATTTGTTTTGTAAATATATTTTTATGTGTTAGGTGTATAAAAAATAACAATCTTGCTTCACAGAAATGCCACCAAAGAGAAAAAATTTGGATTTTAGACTTTGTTTCTTATAATTATTGGGATATTGATTTTATTGTAATGATATAAAAAAATATATATATATTTATATATATTTATATATTTATATATTTATATAGAATTGCTATGAAACGCAACTGTTGGAGAGCAACCATCAAAACGACGTCATTTTGGTAGCGAAATAAGTGGGTTTGAAGGATACATGTACTTATTTCGCTGCCAAAACGATCGTTTTGGCAGTTACACTTCAGTTGCGCTCTAACAGTTGTATTTTATAGCAATTCTGTATATATATATATATATATATATTTATTTATTTATTTATATTTAACAAAAACATAAACTTTATGATTTTACGAGTCAAGTTTACAATTTGAGTTTACCAAATCTCGAACGAGTTTAAAAATCTTGATGTTGTGCACTGTTTCCTTTGTCTTTTCCTTTATCAACATTTTTAATTGATTTAGGGGAATTAAAATTAACAAATTGTTTATCCTCTCTTGCAATCACTGTATCTTTTCTAACATTCTTCAAAGAGAGTCTAGGTGGACTTTTAGAGCTAACTTCTGGGTCTTCTATCTCTTTTTCTTTGTTTTGATTAGAAGAACCTTCTTCAGTATCATCAGGTTCTAAAATTTCTCCTCCTTTGTTCCTAACGAAAATTTTTGAACATATCCATATTATTTAATATCGACGGTCTATCTCTTTTAGGAATATCAATCTTAAGTAAATCCACTTCAATGAAAAGATGCAATATCATAAGACCTCTGAGAACCACTGAATTTTGGCATAGAGATAACCAACTTTTCTTTTCACTGAGGATCAAGCAATGGCGGTTTTCCAATTCCAGCATCTTGATTTTGATTATCTGTCCCCTAGAAATGTCCTTAGCAACAACACTGTGTGACTTCATGATTCTCAAAATCGAGATTTAGATTGAACAGTCCTCAAAACAACAAATATCAGAAATTTAGCACCAACATTTCACTCAACCAATACTTATCAAACCAGATCTAAATTACAAAAGATCTATTCACCAAATAATTCCTCAAAAATAAAAAACTTAAGAGCTGTATGAAGATTATTAGATATCAGCAACGTAGTTATTCATCAAAATAGCAAATTCCATATCTGAAACTTAATTTTCAGTCTTCAACATTTAACTTCATAGAAAATAGTAATCTCGATTCACGGCAACAATCAATCAACAAAAACCTTAGCTGGAAACAACTAAAACAAGGAGAAAATCAAATCTTCTGAGAGATTGAGGATTTAATTGCAGTAGCAATTCAATTTCCTCAAAGGAGTTTATCAAAATCAACCAAACTTTAACAAGATTTGAAAACTTCAACTAGTTTCCCTCACAATAGAGCTGAATGAGTAAAGTAATCAGAAAACAAACCTGTACATGGTGGGCACCATTTATGATGTTGCGGCTTCCCTTCTGTCCTCTGACTGAACCACCTCTGACTGCTCTGCAAAACGAAAGGAAAGGAACGAAGGGGAGAAAGACTCCCAGTTATTCCTTCGAAGCTCAAATTAGTTCGAGAGAAGAGAGAGCGGGAAAGATGGTTAGAGAAAGAGAGAGAGAAAAGTGACTCACTTGATCATCTATTTATGGTAGATTTATGGCATGGATTGCCAAGCTAGTAGAATATGATTAATTGCCATGTTGGCATATGAATGTGTAACCATATTTATATATGAAAGTACATGGACATATACATTATATGCTGTCCATTTTTCCAATAATAAAAAGTATGTGAACATATACATCAGGTTCGAATGTAGCTAAGTGCAAAGATTCAATCGCAGTTTGCCAGTTTAATCTTACTTCAAATGCAAATGGGGAATGAAAGGAAACGAAATGAAGAAATGGGTCTCAAGACTCATATATTAATAGAATAATATCAATTTTACATACTAATAAGCTTTAGTTAAAATGGATATGTTATTATTATTATTATTATTATTTTATTGTTGTTTTTTGTGTCATTTGCATTTTCTATTATTATATTTTTTATATTTTGTGATATACCATCATTTTATAATATTTTAAAATTCTTTTAATATCCGATTAAAAATTATTGAGCACTTAATTATAAATAATGCCATGTCATTATCCTCATTATTAATACAATTACTATCCACAGGCCTCATATATTAATAGAATGTGAATTTTACATATTAAATAAGTTGTTAGAAAAAATGAATGTAAAAATCCTAAATTTTGGAGAGTAATTCTTTCTTTTGTATCATGTCTTATATTTATGCTTAGTTAGAAATCTATGTTTCATATTAGAGAACATTTGCATGGCAAATCCTCTTATACCTTCATATAGAAGGTCTATGGAGTGCGAATCTATTATAATCTTGAAAAACAGAGATAATTGTCAAAATATTGACAACTCAACTCACCATCTTCTTCAAAATTATATATTTTATTTATTTTGAAGTATCAATCTTTTGAGTCTCTTCATTTTCTTTTAAAAATATTATAAAAAAATTTTCATTTTGCACTCCGAGAAAGTAGAAAGACATATTATTACCAATAAATATCAAAGAGTTTGAGCTGTGGCCTTCTTTCACATCCAAATTGGGTTCCATCGAGGGTACATCTTCTCCTCTGGGCGCTTCAAATTGAGTTGCAACACAGTTTTGATTTGATTGTCGCTTCATTTCGCGGGAAGGAGAAGAAGAAGATAAGAAGAAAGGATTTGATTTGCAAGAGTTGAGAGAGGTGAGGTCTAAAGGATTTGAATAGATTAAGAATCTTTCAGTACATATATGTTATAATTAAAATACCTTTAATTTTTCTTATTTATAATTATCATTTTTTTTCCTTTTTAATGAATGTAAGAGAATATTAAATGGAGGGTGAGACTAATAAAAAATAATATTACAATTTGGACGGAGGTTGAATTTTGAGTTTCTTGATGTTGTCCACATTTTAAATTTTCAAAACCTGTTTGGATAGATAAAACTGGATAATTTTTTGAAGAATGGCCAAAGACTTTTGACTCTTACTCTATGTTGCTCAAATAAAACTTTGATTCCTTAAAATTTTTAAATATTTTAATATTATACGTTATAAAAAATACTAGCGCCCCATGCTTAGAAATGAAAGCTTGTTAAATAACTTTTTAATGAATTTAACTTTCACGGCTCATTTTTGAAAATTTGAAAATTAATTCATAATTTATATAATAAGTTAAATTCATTTTTTTAATCATTATATAATAAAAATATTATCTAATAGTTATCATTATTTACTCAAACAAGTTGGACTTTTAAATGAATACTTTTTTGCATAATTAATCCGTTGAGGGGTCTCCCGAGGATAAAACTCATATCCTTTGACATGTATGAATATACATGTATATTTTTATAAATATATTTTATTTATAAAATCTTAAAAGGATGTATTAAATCAAAGGCATACTTTATCTAAATTGGATAATATATATTATTTTATTTAGTGAGATAGAAGATGGAATGGAATAGAATATCCCAAGCCATATCTTCATCACTCGACTAGTGACTTCTCAATTATACACTTTTCAGATCTCTAAAATATTTATCTTCAATTAATTTGTACCCTAAAATTTTTTATTAACTCTTGTCGTTCCTTAATTTTTTTTTTTTTTGCCCGTATAGCAATCATGGTCCTCAATTTTATTGTTTTGATCTGCAATTTTGGTCCCCTTTTATTTTATTTTTAATGAAATTAGTATAAATTTAGCAAAGTAAACTTGTTTTTCTTCCACTATCCAAATTTACTTTCTTTTGTCCGCCATTTCTCATAAAAAATTAAAAAAATTATAGCCACAGCCTTAGACTAAAGTCATTATACACATAAAATAAAATAAAAATAGTGCTTAAAAGAATCAAAGATAGACCAGAATCAAAAAAGGAAACAAATAAATAAGTATTGAAAAGTTGTGCAAAAATAGTTTCAAATAGACCAAAATTATGGATTAGAAAAGTTAATAGAAAACCTTTTTAAGGACCAAAATAATTAAGTAAATCACGAGCACGGCCACATGATATTGTAGTTATATATGTTTGTACGAGGTTTAGGATAACAGAAATTTGATATATCACTTAGATTTAACTCTTTTTTTTCTTTTTTTAAGTCATATCCGAATCAATTTACAAGTATTTCGGTATTTTACTAATTCATGAGTTAAATATTTGTATGAAAATAAATATAATATTAAAAATAAGTCTTGATATATATTTTTTTATCAATTTATGTGTATAATAAAGTTTAACTTAATTAACTCTAACATTGCAATGTCACTTTTTTTAATAAAAGTTTAACTTAAGTTATTGAATGGGACATGCAATTTTGAATAGATGGAGTGTGTGTATATATATAAAAAAAAGATTTTGTTTTCAGAGAAATTATTTATTGATAATACAAAAAAAATATTCATAAATATTTAAATCTTTTTTTGTATTTTTACTAGTGATGGATAACGCATCGAATAATTTTTTTATTAATTATATTTTATTGTTAATTTTATTATTTATACTTTATATTGAAGATTACTTCTCTCATATCACTCAGATTTTTATGTTAGTTTAGTTTAAAATAAGATAATCAATCTATCTATATTATATTAATAGGAAGAACGTGGAAGTCTCTTCCACCATCATGTGTAAGAATTTGACACGTGACAAGACTCAAATGAATCTTCTAAATAGAAAATGTCACTGTTAAATAATTGGCTTCGATCTCCTATTACATATTTTTGTGTGTCATTCATTATTATATCAAAAAATCAAGTTCCATCAGGATTTAATTTATTTTTTTAAAATTTAGTATATAAATGTATGATAGGAGATTTGGAAAATAAATAGTCTTTTGTTTGTCCATCTAACATATTGGAGCCAGATTTTCTTTAATAAAATATTAAATAAATACAATATAAAAAAATATAAACTAGGTTATAACGAGTCATAATTAAATATTTAGTGTCTTCATTATTTGAAATATATAAAATGAATAAAATATAAAATAATTAAGTTAGTAGAATAAGAAGAGTTATCACTGAATATTTAGTGTTTGCATTTGCTAAAATAAACGTAACAATCCAATATAAGTCATGACAAATTATAAATGAGTAGAATACATAGAGTTATGATTACATATTTAGTGTGTGCATTCGTTAAAATAAATATATTATCGATATCTTTTTAAGGGAAATCTAACCCTAAATATAATTTCCAATCAAGATATATGGTAATGAATAAAAGTCAAGGCCAATCGTAGATATTTTTAAGGTGACGGTGATCATGAAGGGGATTTGAATCGAAATTATAAATATTATTAATTTGTTATCAATAAGTATTTTGAAATTTGTAATTATATATTTTTATATTAATAAAAATTCTATAATTTCTTTGGTTTGATGTTTAATTTAAATAAATATTTCGTAGTATAATATAAATATTTATATTCAATAGTTTTTAATCGTATTTGGAGTTATTAACATTTATAGTGGGTGTCTGATAAAAGTTAGATTTTTTTTTTTTTTTGGCACTTCTATTATATCTATAGAAAAGTTATATTGTATTTCGTCCATTAAAAAGATAATATGATCTATCTTGTCACTTCACTTCGAATCACTTCAAAGGATAAGGATAAGATGCTATTGTCTCATCTCATCATCTGAATAGACAAGATAGGTTGACTAGGCTCACATCATCATTATTCAATCTCCTTAATTTATGGGCCATCTCACCTATTGAGACGACAAGATGGATTTTTTTTTATACCATCTTAGCAATCCGAACGATCATATGCTTCATCATATCACATCCCAAGTTTAAAAATTTTAATATTTCACGATTTAAAAACCCTAACGGTTCAAAACCTTTAAAGTATTCAAACTTTCATTACATTTTTTTTTTCATTTGAAAACCCCATAACACAAATTATTTATCTTAACTTATTATCATTGAAATCCCTGTGAATTAATACTTCATTTTTTTTTTCCCTATGTAACTTGACTTTATATTATAGGTCTTATTTCTTTTTTCAAATATTCAAGCACTTATTGAAGGGATTATCCTCTTCATAAATTGATGGCCGCCAGTCGGCAAAATTTTGTAAAATTGTTGAATTTCTAATAAAAAAAATCATAATTAAAAAAGATTTTTAAGTTTTTATATTTCTTCATTTTCATTAGTTTATTAGGTATTTCATTAATTTCTTACTATATTATGCCTATCTCTCGCTTTACCTTAGTCATTATTATTAATTTGATTAGAATCATAAATATGAACATTTCAAAAAAAAAAAAAAATATATATATATTATCTTAATTTTAACAAAATAATAATTAGTGACTTCTAAATATGAACAGATAGATAAAGTATATTCATAAATTGAACGTGTCATATTAAAATTCTAGATTTGTCTGATCTGTTATAGCATTTTGGTATATAGGCAGTGTAATGTCGTCTGAGTGTTAAGTCAACAATTAAAAAAAAAAAAAAAAAAGACACTTCTATTTATATACCGTGTAGAGTGAAACATTATTTTTAACAAGTTCTTTAACAAGGTGTACTTCAAACCCAAAAGAGAAATAAGTTTCCTTGTGGACTGCTTTAATAGTTTTGGCCACAGTTAGCAATATGACACATTTACTGAACATCTTTGTAAATCCTGACATTCCTTGTGGAGTTCTAAATGACTCGTTTGTTGTACTCTCTATTTGAAAGTAATGCAAGGGCAGGTATGCAATAATACCTACTTCAAAAACAAAAACCAAAAAGTTTCAAAATATGAACCAACTACAACCAATCACAGAAATCTAAACTTACAAAGGAAAATGGACATACAACGTAAGTTTCTCATGTTTCCACAATTCTGCTCTTTTATATCCCCAGAATCGATGATCAGTGATGCAGGCATCAACGCTATCTTCTTCGTTGGGCCATCGGGGGTAGCTTTTCAGAAGGGCCAGAAGGAAGTTTCTTTCCAGTTTCTCGTTCAATTTGACTCTTCAGCTCCCTTAATATTTTGATTTGAGAAAGCTTTTCAGGAGATAGCCTGTCCCAGTAAATTCCTAAGGAATAAATAACAGCATCATAAGTTAGGCCATTTTCTGGAAAAAAAAAAAAAAAGGGTGAAGATTGCCAGTAGTTATGATACACAATCATTTTACTATTGCATTTTAGTCCAGGTTATCTCATCTT
This sequence comes from Parsonsia alboflavescens, assembly GCA_028571225.1. NCBI lineage: Eukaryota > Viridiplantae > Streptophyta > Magnoliopsida > Gentianales > Apocynaceae > Parsonsia > Parsonsia alboflavescens. The sequence continues at coordinate 4,184,562 of JAOXNR010000031.1, forward strand.
CTTGCTTCGCAATTGATCATTTATCCCAACCTGCCTTTTATTCAGCCCTCTCCTAGAAGTTCATTAGATTGGTGTCCAATGCAAACTTTCTTAGTCAAACCATGAAAACAACTTGAAAGATAATCCATTCAGTAGCAGCAGTTGCAAAGTTTACTAACCTTGGGGCTTTGGAATGGATGTATTTGTATAAATGATCTGAGTTGGAGTACAAATGATGTCAACCGGAACATCATGAATCAACAGCTTCTCAACAGGTATATCATCAACCAGTTGTTCGTCATGCACTGTAAGAGAAATTCACCAATTAAAATTCTTACTGACAGAGAATTGTTGGCAGAATATCTGTCAACAACCACCAAAGTTATGCAGTACTTAAAATTAGGTTCTGATTCCAATTCCTAAATGCCCCGGCAGTTGTCCCCAATTTGACAAAGTATTTTTAATTTTTATTCATTTATTTAATTTTTTAAAAAAGTCATCTTAAGAACAGAATGGCAAGTCCTTAGTAGAAGGATAGAACAGACTTACCAGATGTGATAACTGGTGTCTTGTCATCAATTGCACCCATATAACACAGCATGCCATATTCAAGTTCTGCAAATCCCTGCAATAAGATTCTCTTTGGAAGAACGAATACATATTGATTTCAAAGAAAAGAACAAAAAGGTTGTTTTAGCATTCAGAGACTTCTATTTAGGATTTTGAGCATTAATGTTAATATGTCATTTGGTTACAAATGCACAGAATAAAAGTTTTACTTTCAAAACGTTATCCTTTGAATAAGAGAATAAAGAAGCAAAGATCTCAAACTGAAGCAACATAAAGTGAACGTAATAATCGAGTCCAAATCAACCATAAACAGTTAACACAAATATAGAAGGTGTATATTCCACTTGAGATTGAAGAACCCAGAAACGCATTTATCTTAAAACCTGCACCTTTTCATTGTCTTGTTAACCATCGAAAAATATCACTAACCATTTGTCCAACTGATGATTAGGACAGTGGTATTAATAGGATTAGTCTAGGTGCCAACATTAATATTAATGAAAAAAACCAAGTTTATTTATCGACTCTAATTGAAAAATTAAAATTAAAAAAAAAAAAGAAAAAGAAAAAAAAAATTATATCCATCTAGTTGATTTGATTTCCTTTACAGCTGAAATCATAAAGCAGAATAATCTTGTCACGTCAATCATCCATTAAGTTGAAATAGTACAACTATTCTTTCAATTACTTTTCAAGGTGAGCTCCTTTCAGAAGGTTGTTTATTAACAAAGAGATACCAAGGTAGACAACAGGAATGCATCATACCTCACCCTTACCAAGACGTGCACCTGTTGTTGGGTTTACAGCAACAGAACCGATAACAATTATATCAACTTTTATCTTCTCATCCAAACCAATTGGTTTTCCATATTTGGCAACACCAGCAGAGGTACAAGCCTCATTAATGGTGTTTGGGCTCAACATATTTGATTCAAGCATAGAGAAAAACCCAGTCCTTAGGCGAGGCTGTGGAGTCAATAGCTTCTTTCCAGCTATATGTGAAGAAGAATACAAGAAAGCTAAAGTAAATGTAGCTGACTTGATTAATTCTTTCAAAAGAAATGCTAGTTGTATGAAAACTTGAGCTTAAATACAGCCATGTACATAAACAAAGAACAGTTGGAGAGGAGATTCAAAGAGGAAGGGAGTCACTGGGACAGTGCAATATACATAAAGAGTTAGTTGGACAGAAGTAGAGAACACACTTCTAAAGCTTTTACAATGTTCTTTCATTTGTAAAAATTATTACACATGAACCTAATGAAGATTTAACGCCTAGTTTGGGAGTTTTTAGGAGGAGAGAATGATTTGGGTTTAAACCTATTTGGGAGTTTTAGGAAAGAAAAGAAAAGAAAGTCGATTTTTATGTTTGGGAGTTGGAGAGAAAAGATGAGAAGTTTAAAATATAAAGCTTATTTTACAAAAACAATCTTTTTCTATGGTTAAATTTTATTTTAAATATATTAAAGTCATTACAAAAGTTTGTTAAACCTTTCACTTCTCTCCTCTCCATTTCTTCCCACTTCTGGGATGATACCACATCCTCTCTTAGAGGAGCTCCCCATCCCTCCAAACCCCTTCTTTTCTCTCCCAATAAAACTCCCAAACAAGATTATTTCTCCCCTTTCTCTCCAAATCTCTTCTCTTCTCTCCACTTCTTTCCATCCAAACTAGCTGAAGACTTTTCTAACTCATTCTTTTGTTAGGTTATCTGATGAGAAAATATCACCGGTGCAAACTGGAACTTGAAGCAAAGAAACTCTGTAAAACAAGGGTAGGCTAAAACCAGAGCCAGCACATTAGGATTGATGCATAAGCCATCATTTATCTTTCTAAAGAATTCAATTTATTCAACTTTTCTTCTTTGCTGTGTCACTAGATACTTCAGAAATTGAATGCCAGATTGAAGTATTAATCAATAAAAGATAACAATACTAACTAACCATTAAGTGTAAGAAACCTCACTTGCTTCTGGGGTGTGTCTGGATTCACTTTCACGCACTTTGCCACTTTAAACTCCTCCAAACCACCTAACTGCAACACAAACCTTGAATCATTTTCAAAATAACAGAAACAAAAAGTGCAACAAACAAATTTACCCCCGTAAAATATTACTGTCAAGTATCAAATATGCATGAAACTAATAACAAAACTCGAAACAAGTGGTAACTTTATAACTAATACAAGATTATTACTTTACTGGCAGCAATATGGGCATTAATAAAATTGGGAATCCGATGATGAACGGGCCGAGGGAATTGAGCTATATTTTGAGCTTCCATCAAGTCCCAAATCCGTTTTCTTATATGCCATTTCCAAGCTTTTGGATCATCCTCATTTCTTGTCTCTTTCTGGGATGTTTCGGCCATGGCTTTCCGGGCCTCCGCGTCCTTGCTCAGCCGCTCAGCCTCATAAGCTGCTTCGTCAAATAAAACGTCGTCATTCTGTGCGCTTTTGGTCCTCCCTCTGATACTGCAATTGATCTCCACTTTGGAGGAGAAACCGGGATTCTTGGATCGAGGGAATTGCAGAAATGGTCTGCAGATAAGGGCGTGTTTGGGATTGAATAGAAATAAAGGTAAAACAAGGATTACATTTGTGTCCATGAATTCAGGCAGATTTGAGTATGCTTTGAACTACGAAAATTAATTTGTTGGCTTTTTATTGGTAATATTATAAAAAATTTGAAAACATTTATTATTGCATTAAAAAAGCAAAGTACTAATTTGGGATGGCTGTATATAAGTAATTTTAATTACTTAATATAAGTAATTTTAATTAGTTATTGTGATTAATAATAAATCATTATTATCCTTATCAATTTCTTTTTATATTGTTATTAGTTTGATTAGTATATAAATAGAAAGAATATTTTTCTAAATCACCTTTGAAAAAAAATCTAAACACACATTTTAGTATATTATCCCAAAAACAACACTTTAAGCATGTTATTAAGCTTTAGTCTGATAACGGTCCGGATGCATTCTGGGCCCTTTACGAAAGATAAAAAATCTGGACCACTACTTGCTGCGGAGCACGGACGAGGGATGCACCCGTGGCGGTGCTGAATTTTTGTATGGGGGAGTGATTAAAAAAAAAAAAAACTCGGTTATGGAATTCGATTCCAAGACGGACCAAACCGGTAAAAACACGAAAAATTATGCCATTTTAGGAATGGGCTTTCTGAACAAAACTTATTTGATGCAATTCATCTCCCCGTTGGAAATAAATGGTCGAAATAATAATAATAAATTTAATATTTATAAAATAAGTAATTGATTAATAAAATAAAAATGAATAAATTTATAATCATATTTTAAATCAAATTTTTCTAATAATTTGAACAAGATAAAATTATTTAAAACTAGTATTAAATTTCTAAGACTTTAGAATATATAAAGAAGGAGAAGTGAAAATTTTCCTACATGAAAAAAAATAACTCCTTTATTTATAAGATATCAAGGATTGGGTGATTCATTTTTAAGATAATATTTTATCCATTTTACATTCAATAATAAATTATTTCATATTTTTGTCTTTTCGGAGACATTCCAATGGATGGAATGAGGAGCGCTCAGATAATAAGTTTTAAGTTCGAATACCATCAATATTCTTTTGGATAAATGAAATGTTGAGGTGTTTATAAACTTACACAAACATAGTTAAAAAAAAAAAAAAAAACTCATATTCCTAATTTACTTACAAATGCTAAACTCTCTTTAAATTAAAAATTCTACCATTATCATATATTTGATCCATGTATGTGGAACCAATTCTAACCCCTCCCTCCCCTCAGGACGGAGCCTTTTCGTGCACCAGTCATGGTGGTGCCAATAAGATCTTGTACAGGGTAACGAAACAGTAGACATAGCTGACCATGCTTTAGTCAAATGGGAATAGGTACACTCAATGGCGAGACCAGGATGGAAATCTACCCCAGGCTAACCTACACTTACACATACATATAAGGAAGGCAAGAGTGGAACAAGAAAACTCGGATATATAATCATCTATGATAAAAAATAAACAAAACAAAGGGACAAAAAATGTACACTATTGAAGTTGTACTCTACGATGTTTTTAAGAGTAGAATTCATCTATTATCGAATCGGATTTGATATCTTCAACAAGTTCTCTTTCAATGGCCATAATCATAGAATCGGTAAGAAATTCATCCCCCATTTTGTTGTGAAGCTCAGTTTTCAGATGCTTCATGTTTGAAAATGCTCTTTCCATAGCTGCCGTGGTAACGGGAAGAGTTAGAACAAGATGAATCAACCGTTCAAACAAATAATAGTTCTCTGCCTTTTTTGTTTCAACTAATCCTCGACATAATTCAGAGATGGTGGACATATTCTGGAATTTCTCATGGCAAGTTGCATCAAGCTTGTAATATTCCAATTGCAACTTTAGATAATGTCTCTCACGATTAGTGAAATCATTAGGATAATATTTCTCTGCAAGAGTGCAAATATGATCAATCTTAAATGATTTGAAAGCATCCTTAGGTTCTAAAGCCGAGCTAAGCATAAAAAGCTCCACTACCCCCTCGTTGAATCGATTATTCAACTCCAACAACTGAAAATCTCTTATGCCGTTGAATATATCAATGCAGTAATGATGTTCAATTGTGAGGACATCATTTTGCTGAAAAGTATGACCCGTACCTATTTTGTAACTTGCACTCATGTTGGATATATCAATGTCATACTTTGTGCAAAATGAATTCACAAGCATCGAAAGAGGGCCAAATCCTTCTTCTCTCAAGTTTTGAAGGAGAGCTTTTGTAATTGAGACCAAGGCCATGGCATTTAAGATGTCCAGAGATTTATGTTGCAATGCTCGACAAAGTAGAACAGTGATTCCCATAATTTTCAGCATCAAATGAAAAATAAATATGAATTCAAACGACCTCATCGCAATTAAAGCCCCTTTAGCTTGAGCACGTATAGAGTTAGAGAAATTTGAATCATCACGCAATGTTTGAAAAACTTGAATAGTTGCACCAAACATATCGATCAAATTGCAAATAGAATCAAAATGAGAGCTCCAGCGAGTTGTTCCAACTCAATGCAAAGTACCAATTTGATTAGCCATTCTACCCGTCTCATGCTCATCAATACCTAACATACTCGCAATTTCAATAGCTTTAGCAGATTGCAACTCCATATGTCGTTTTGGAGAAGCACAAACAAGATTGACGACGGAAGTCAACATTGAAAAGAATAGCCAAATAAAGGACTTAGTTTCGACAGTTGCAACTAATGCTAATTGTAATCGGTGGACAAAAGAGTGTATATAATGCACATATGGGCAATCTCTAAGAAATAAGGCTTGTAATCCATTCCATGCATCGCGCATATTGGTAGCACCATCATAACCTTGACCTCACATATTATGAATATCCATATTGTAACGACTGAGGACATTGGATATCTCTTTCTTAAGAGACAATGCCATAGTGTCTGCAACATGCACAATATGAAAAAAACCCTCCCATAAAATCCTTGGACATTAACAAATCTCAGAACAATTGTCATTTGCTCTCTATTAGATATATCCTTTGCTTTGTCAACCAAAATACAAAATTTGGCATCCCCAATTTCTTCTCAAATCCTGCTTCTCACTCAGTTAGCAAGTATATGCAAAATCTCCTTTTGAACCAACGATGAGGTATGCTTAGCATTTTGTTGAGCTTTTTCTAAGACAACATCTGCAAACCCCTTGTTGTGCTTTCCCGCAAACTTTATCAATTCAATAAAATTATCACAGTTTCTCGAATTAATGGATTCATCATGAGCTCTAAGCACACATGATTGCAAAGTAAGCCATCGAAGACTCTCAATCGATGTCGTAAGCCGCAACCTATTTTTCTGAATTTCTTCTTCATTTTGTGCATTCATTACTTTGTCAATATGTCGAGAAACGTTCATTACATCATCGCAAGATTTCACTGCATTGGAATGTGGTGAAGTGGGACCTCCAACATGCATAAAAAAGGCTTCATTAGCCCTCTTCCAACTTCTAAACCCCTCACCAGTTAATGTAGAGCGGTTTGCTGTTTGCTTTTCAAAAATGAAGCATGGGAAACAAAATGCTGCATTTTTGCTATTGGAATACTCTAACCAAGGACATTACTTAAACCACGAGGATTGAAATTGACGATATTGACTTCTTGACTTAGTCTGTGGAAACTTTGCAAGATTTGTTTGACATGGCCCCGCTTTGATATAAGCTCGTCTAATCACATCATGTTGATTAACATGATAGTCCCATATTGGAATACGTAACCCCGGATCCCTTACAAGAGAAGTATCATCAAATTCAACTCTTTGAATTTTTGGATTAGGTGGGTCATGGATAATTGTATTATCAACATTGGACGGAGAATGAGAATTACTTCTCGATACATCTACTCTTGGTTTGAAGAATGCCAAAAGAGTTTTTCCTCCTTTTTTTTTTTTGTTGTTGTTCCAATTTAATTTAAATTTTAGACTGATAAAGGGCAAGATTAAGATTGCAATAAGCAACATTTTAACAACATAAGAGCAAATCAATAAAAAACTAAGTACACCAATTAGTGCCCTACATTTAACAACATAACAGCAAATCTAAACACACCAGCTAGTGCTCTGCATTTAACATAATCTAAGCACACCAGCCAGTGCTCTGCCTGTAACAACATAAGTAAATACTTACAGATTTGAAATCTCGCAAGGGAATTAGAGAGAGATACTTTTAAACTCCACGATGTGTATATTCTGACACTCCCAATGTATAGTACATACTATTCTTGCATTTCAATTTCTAATAATTTTAAATGTAAATTAAAAAACTTAATAAAAAAAGCCCTAAATAGGTAGTAACATAAAAAAGCCCTTAATTTCCATAAGAGGACCACAAAGTGAGGAACACAAAGTGACTAACAATATATAATTGCAACCATAAAGTGACATACAACCAATATATAATTGTAATATGTAACCACAAAGTGACAATATACAATTGCAAGAAGGGCCCACCAACCAAAAGCACCAAACACAAAAGTGAATTAGAAAAGTTCAAAGAATCCGACAACTCATTGAAGTCAACAACATATAATATGTACAACTACAAATATATTATATATGTATGAGACAACAGAGAGAGAGAGAAAATGGATTCATTGGCTTACCCATTTGCCTTAGGCCCTCAACTACCAGCGTCCAGACCCAGTCGCAACAAGATGAGGGGAAACAGCAAGAAGAGAGAATTGATTGAGCAACAACTGGACGCCCAAATCACAAATCGATATCAGATAGAAGGAGGGCTGTGTATCAATATTCAATGGTATGACATTTCGATTGGGCTGCTATTTGGTTCAGATTTTCTCAAATTTGTGATTTCATTTCAAAATTTTGAAAGAACTGTGTATGATATTAATTGAATTGGATTGGACTCTTTTAGTTGAGATATATAGGTTTATACTAAATCTGAAATTGGGATGGACTAAATTTGGACTGGTCAAAATATTACATGGTAAAATTTTTATTTTTTCAATTTTTGGTCCACCACCTGGGCTAGAGCCCACCACAGCCCAGGCGTGGTTCCGTCCTTGGGTACAATCGGCCGCCAGAGAGTCTCAACTCTCTCCCTGATTACATCTACCTCAATTTAACCCCCTCAAAGCCTCGGACTGTCCCTTCAAAATTCCCCTTTTGCATTCCCTTTCTGATCCTTATTCTGATCTTTGTCTCAGTGTTGATGATAGAATCACTTCAAAGCTGATAAGGATATTGCAGAAAGAATCATTGACTCGCAAAATATTCCGATGTCTGGTCATTGAGCTCTCAATGCTGAAGTAAGACTAAGACGAGATTATTATAAGATTTCTTGGTTGATGGAAGAATTATCACTTGATTACTAGATTGAAAAAGAAGCTGCATTTCCATTAGAATTGACACATAATTGAGCTGTGGGTGTTCCTGGGTATTTGTATATGAGTACTGGAACTTGTGAAGTTGTTAATGAAAAGTGAGGAGATAGAATGGTAGAAGAACGATGGAGTAGAAGGGGAAGATAGTCATGAAGGTGAGAAGGAGGATTTCTGTTAAGGGATGGTACTGTAATAGGATATAAATTGGATAGTGAATATGATGAGGAAGAAAATGACGGGAAGGAGAGCGTGCAAAAGTGGTCTTGCTGCGGCTGACAATGAGGGACCAACTAGTCAAAGGTAGGATCAACCACAAAGAAGTCTGAGAATAGGGCTAGACTGTTAAGTAGAAAAATGAACAAAGGCACCCTTCTATGCTTTGCCAGCCATATCAACGAGCTCAAGTCAGGCAAAATATTGCTGAATAAGCGGTTTCTTTGCCTTTGGACTTCGAGCATGTTATCACAATGAATTAGTTCATACTTTTGGTTTTCTTGTATTAGATTTGATCTCTTAAAATTCATGATTACAAGATTAAACTGCTCTTCTCGTCTTTAATTAAAGTGGGGCAATATTAGTTTATATATAATTTATAATATCTTCCAATTAGGAAGTAAAATTGTGCCTTCTCTTGGAGATTGTCATGTCTTGATTTCTAATGCTGTTTCATGTATATAACATATGAATGTCATGCAGGCTTACAAGGTGGTCATTCAGATGGAATTCTATTGTTACTTTAGGTCTTCCATTGTAATGGTTACTGCCACACAATTAAGGCATACCTTTTACAATTGTTTGTTTTAAACTGGTTTAAATATGGAAAACAAGTATTTTAAGCTTACTCTAAGGGGTTCTATATGTTTTCACCAAAATAAAACAGTTTCATCTGACATGCAACTTAATCTTTGATATGTTCTTTTACATACTTTTATTTAGCTTATGTCGGTTAAGGAATGCATGCATTTTGATACATCTACTCAGAGATAATGCATTAATTTTCTTTTTTCCTAGTGATTTTGTTTACCAGTACATTATGTGCTTTCTTTGGCACTCGTCATAGCTCTTCATAGTGCAATTCTTGCTTTGAATCCCTGTTATGTTTTTGATTGAGCTCCACCTTTTAAAATTTGGCAATCTATGGCTATTAGAAAACTATTCATTTCTCACTAGAGAATGGAGATTACTTTAAGGTTGGGAAGAGATATTCTTATGAAAGTTTCCCTTCAGGTTTTGTGCTGCTTTGAGGATGGTTCAATACACATCTTATTTGGCAAGGAAACAATATGATTGAATGCTATAAGAAAAATTTTTTTCTATACTCCAGGAAACATTTAAAAATGATCTCTTTTTTAGGGAATATTATTAGCTTTTCAAATTCGTTTCAAGAATGAAGATTATGATTACCAAGGTGGAGTAGGCAATTTCAGCATTCTAGGAAGTCAAAAAACTAGTTAGTATAGGAATAACCTGATCACTTTTTATGGAGTTTAATTTTGATCTATTGGTGTTCTTTTAATAATTTTTCTATAGAAAATTAAGAAGCAAGAAATAGCACCAATAATCTTACATCTGGTACCCTTCATAATTCCCAAACAAAAGAAGAACGTTTCTTTTTTATCTTTGAATAACCTTTTCTGTTTCATTCTCCGTAGGGTTGGTGCTATAAGTTTCTGAGCTTGCTACTTATATGACTTGTTAGATTTTTCCATTACTAAAGGTGTTGCATGTGATGCTTTGTGTTAGTTCATACGGGAATCTCAGTCTGAAATATGACTGAGAATAAAAGGCATAAATGTGAAGCAAAAATATAGATATGGGCCACATTGTTTCCACTCTTCCGGTATGCATTTATCACTCTGAATAAACACTTTCAGCTGGGTCCTTGATTTGGATTTTTATTATCTAAAATAAGTCTGTCTTTAGTCTCTCACATGAAAGGCAAATTTAGTATTCTAACACATTCTCCATAGAACATTCTTTCCTCACTTTGTATGATGCAGCAACGTGCCCCTGTCATGTCCTGTGTCAACTGGATTTTCATTTGAATAGAGCACATTGCCATCTTGTAATTTGAGTCCAAAAAGCTTGGCATAGTGGTTCATATAACCTCATCCTTAATTGAAGACATGCAAAATCACATTTCGAAGATTGAAATGTCACTCTTCAAGCTGTGAACTTGGAAAACACATGATAATTATCATCAATGTTTCTGTTCATTTTAGCATGAAATCTAGAGTCATAGTAGGATCACTGAATTAAGAGGATCAAATTTTGTATACTACTGTCTTCACAGCCTCAAATATACATCTGACCCTTAGATTATCTTTCGTTTATTATTGCATGTTGTTGCAAGTCCTTTTTGTTCTATTTCAGAGCTTTCAGTAGGTGAGGTTTTGGAATACCTTACAGATAAGTTTTTCATGATGATCCTCTTAACTGAATTTAATTACTCATTTACCTATCATTTAACATGCATTCAGAGCTGAAAAGTTCTTTCAGAGTCAGTGGCTCAATATATCACAGAAGGGAGCTTGGACTTCTCACTTTGTTTTTGTGACATGAGTAATGCCGGGGTGAACCTTCAGATGGTGACATGAAAGAAAATGGTAGTAAAGAATCCTGGTGTGAAACCTTACCCGGAATAAACTTCATAATAAAGTTTTATATCTAAAACTGTTGTTATTTTGTTGTATCTTTGATATTTATGTGGCAAAATTCTGTTATTGTATGACCTGTTGGGTAACACAGAGCTATTTGAAAATTTGCTTACCTTTAGTATTTTTGGTTAATTTACCAGGACTTTCTATTAACTTGGGAAAGAACTTTGAGAATGTATGATGGTATAGACCATAGTAATGCTAATGACTGCATGTGGCAAAATGGATGATCATCCAATAAATATCCAAATTTATCCACTAATAAATGGATATGGATAGATTACATATGTTAGATGGATATAAATGGATATTATATGCAATAAATTTTATAGATTTAAATGCATATCTATTAAATCCAATAATCATCAATTGGCTGAAGTTAATGCTTAGTCAAATTTGTGACAATGTGCTAAATTAATATTATAACCCCCCAGTTTATTAATAATTACATTTATTATTTTTTCTTAAAAATTTTTTCTTTTTTTTTTATAAAAAATATATCATTTCCAACTACTAAAAAAGTTCATACTCGTCATCTCATAGAGATGATTACCATTTAAAAGCATATGGGAGAATTGAGTTTTTTCGATCAACTTTGTAATATTCTTTTCTTTCTTTCTTTCTTGAGAAAAAAGGTTTCAAAATTCTTAGATAGAAGTTGAAATGGTTCTGAAATTAATTCTCATGATTGAATTTCCCTTAAAAAGATTGCATATTGAACATGACTTGCATGGGTAAATATTCAGGGGAAATCTGAGCATGTATATATATTAGCCCTTTGCATTGAGTTCCAAAGAAATTAATGAAAAGCATATTGATATGTTGCACTTTTTGAATTTTTTTATTAATACAAAACATTAATTGAAAAAGTTCAGGAATATTTGAATCGATTGCGAAAGTAAAACATTAAGTCCAAACTAAACTGCAGAAAAATAAATTGAAGTAACATTATATCAATTAAAGTTTTCCCTTCCTATTTTAATTTTATCTCATCAAAAGGCTAACAAGGAGAAGCTGATTTAAGCAGTAAATCTTCATTTATATGAATTTCACTCCAATAAAATAAAAGCTGAAATTGAGGACCGGGGGGTGGGGGTGTGTGAAGATGTATATGAATAAATGGATGTCTATAGTTATCCATGGCCCTTTTATATCCAACCATTTAAAACGATTTACAAATAGATATAATTGGATTGGAATCTATTTAAATTTGTCCAAAGGGATGTGGATGTCCCATCTTGCCCGCTTACTAATGACCTCTCTGATAGCTGGTCATTGTTGCCAGGAGATTCAAGTCTCTAGCAAAGAATAAAAGGTGTGTTACATCTAAATGTTGTCAGGAGCTGTTAGGCTTTCTGTTTTCATAAGCCTTTTGAAGGTTTAGGCTTTCTATTGGGAATTCAGAAGCTAAAAAAGAAATGCTACCAGAATGGTTAAATAAAGAATTGTATATAGAACTAATTTAAAATGGTAAATTAATGACAGAAATCACTGGTGCATGCAGGACGATGCAGACAAACTGGAAGCTGAGTGGCACTATGTGCTCAGAGTCTGGTTCTTGAAGGTTTTCTTTCTCTGGTTAGCTTTGTTGATAGTGATGTTAAAGCTGACCAGTGTTGTGTTTTTAGTTGCAGGATAAGCATTTAGTTTGAATTAATTCTAGTCTATTGACCCAAATAAGATCTTGTGCCTATGACTTTTGATGACCTTAAATTGCTGTTGGTGTAGGGCATTGTTAAACAGATCCTCAATATTTTTGATATTGTCAATGGTCTAGAAGTGTTTGTTGGTTGATAGTGATGGTGTTGATGCAGAAGAGGGTGATAGAGAGGAAATAAAGTCAGCAGGATATGATCCACAATCATTTCTAGAGCTAGAAATAGAAAGCTATGTGATCATACCCATTTATTTCCCTGGCATAGGCAAGTTCACAACTAGAATCTGGTAGAAAATAAAATGGGCCAAAAATTTTAAAACATGTGAATGAATAAAAAGGAGACAGTCATAAGGGGAGGACAAAGAAAATGAACGTGAAGTATTCTTGTTCACTTTAAACTCTGCCTTATTTTCCCGGAGGAAATTTATCAAATCTCTTTATTGATTGAGTTGAAAAGGGTTGTGAGTTGCCAATCAACTGGGCCTGCATGTCTAAGACTTACTGCAAATGAGGTCCAGCTTGAGATGACAGAATACCTGGAGTTATGCTATCGGAAGCATGTGCTTGATATATAGAATTAGGTAAAACATTCTTCCTTAATATAATTATAAATTTGTCTGGAAGATATGATAATGCATTCCCAACACATTAGGCAGGTTTGCATTCCACTGATCCAATCTAATTCCCATTAACTTTTCATTTATAGTTAGAAATAGTTTACAGTCTTCTTCCTTCTAGGAACTCATAAACCATGAAGGGCTGCTATAAATTGTAAAAGGCCTAGCTGCTTCATAACATTATGATATCACATTTTTGTCAGTGCCATGGACTTGACTTGTGGCAAGAGAATGCCTCTGACTGTATCCGCAAGTTGTACACTTCAACAATATATCAAAATGAAGATTACAATCCTGTTTCCAAATGGTTAACTTTATTTGCTTGATTTCTTTTTTGATAAAGAACAAGGCTTCAAGCTTTTGGATTATTACATGCAAATATTTGTTGGCTAAAAGGGAGCCATTAGCAGGGCACTCTAATTGATACTAAGATATAAAAATTGGAACTATAACCTAAACTGTTCAACGCTATTGTAATGGGCCCATTTGTGTGGTTAAATAAATATGAACAAAGCTTTTGGCAAGAACATGAGAAAAGCTGAATTTGTCTAGGCCTGTACTGTGTTTTGGAGCTTTACTTGCAGCTTTGCATTTAATTCTGTGAATCAGTTATTCATTTGATCACTGACCTTTTCTATTGTGAGTTTTTACTAAGTTGGCAATAGGCATGACAGGAAAGAGCAGGAATTTCCATTTGGGTTTCTAATTTGCTCTGCTTATGTGATTCTAATCATTATTGTCAAAGTAGGCCCAATTTATTAGAATTAACCTGGCTTCGAGTCACTGTCAGTGAGACTTCATGTCTTCATCCAAATTAGTCCCTCCTCCCTAGTTAATTGAAGGAAGTGGGGTCCAGAGGGAGGGTGTAGCTTTTTCGCTGGTCAAGCTTTTGCATAATCAATGTAATTATGAACAGTTTCTGATACAACTATGTTATATGATAGAAACTTCGAAAGGCTTGAAAAGTGAAATGGAATCTAGCGATAGATGTTTTTAATTCTTTTATGACTTGTTTCACCTGAATATGATGTACTACTCTGCTGGCTATAGGCTTACAGCTGAACTACGAAGTGGGCTCTCTTTGTTGCTGCCAGGCTGAGGAAGGCTACATATGTTGGGAGAAGCTGTTAACACTTCAAGTTTGCTTATTCTCTTGGTCAAACAACCGGGATTACAAGCAACCCTTTGTTATCAGTGTTGGAAAGAATCAGGTGCATGAACATTTCTAAGATAAGCCATGAGATTATCTTGTAAAAGTCAACCTATGATAAGGTCCCTTCCTAGTGCACAGCCACTCACCTATAATTGGCATTATTCATGATTCAGCTGCTATCCTTTCCATTCCCTTCAAGCCCTCTATTTTATGCTCACAAATGAAAAAGGAATATGCAATTGAGGTAGAATATAGCCGAGTTTATCTTCTTTCTTTTGCATTGGACATTATGAGGCTCAAATTGTGTCTTTGGTGGGTCACTCACTCCATGTGATTCTGTGATTGGGCTGGTTTAAAAGAGTGGTTTTAAATTGTTTATTAAGTTCCAAAATCCCTTCTTTGCAGTATCCTGGTGCTAAACCTGCTGTGAACCAGTTTGAATAACCTTGCCTATTGGTTTGTTCTTAGTATAGCTAGAAGTTCCTGGATAGTTGTCCATCATCTTTGCCCGAGTCAGATAGATAATCTGAACATGTGGTCATTGAGCAACTGGTTGAATTATGTTCCTACCTGAGGTGTGACCTGCATGCATGGGTTGGCTATGTAGTGCACTTTGGTTGTACTTCTTTAAACTGAAAGTTTTTTCTGTTGAAGGCAAACTTCAAGATCTGAATGATCATACAGAATGGGAAAAGGAAAACACAGGACACAGGCTCACTATCTCAGTTATTTCCTTGAGAGTCCAAATAAATAAATTCCAATTCTAGTTTCCTCCTTACCTTTGGTTACTTATTCTAGCTGCATCTTCAAGTTCTCCAGTCACCAAATGAGCTTGAGTGCAAAGAGATTGAAGATGAAGATTATGCTGGTACAAGTCATGAAGCTTCATATCGCTTATGAAAAAGAATAATGGATAATTGGCATCCCATCAACAAACAATTCTTTTGTGCTGCAATGTTAGTTTCATTGATTTAGTCTGTGTAATCTGAGGAATGAAAATCCGCTTTGTTCATAGGTTTCTAATGGAAATGCTATAAGAGATGAGCAGAATCAGTTTCTTGTACCACGTGCTGCCCATGTTGTTCCTCTGGGCACTGTCTTCAAAGGCTTGAAGATTTGTTTCACCCTTTCTTGTATATGAATGATTATGAGAATGGGAATCTTTAGCTTGTTTCCTCATGCTTTGCAATTGTGATTGCCATTTATTTTACATACAGTTTTTTCAGCTTAGGCATGAAGGAGAAATAGTAAGTCGTGGTCCACCTGTAATGGACTATGTGCTCATGAAAATTTTATTTTAGTTACATATAATATATTATTATTATTATATAAAAAAAATCTTGTTAGTTTAGTGATAAAGGATAACATTTGTAATCGAAAGTTGAGACACAATGAAAGTAAATGAAGAATAACCGTTAATCTTTTGGTGAGGGATATTGGAGGATTAAGAGCATGATGAGTGCAAAAGGAAAAAAATTATATATTTAAAATGTTTTTTTTTTTTTTAAAAAAAGTATATTTATTGAGTTGTTGATCCTTAAACCCATTCGACTGTATCCTTAACAATTACAAGAGTAATTTGTTTTTCAAAGAATTTCCATGTTTTCTTGCTCGTTATTGGTGAAATTTGGGAATGATTTTGAAAGGTAATAAATTGTGAAAATAACTTATCATATCTATTTATAGCGGTCTCGAGTCAGTTTGTATGTATATTAACATTAAAGTCGGCAATCTATGATATTGATAGTGAGTTATGAAAAATTTTCATCCTATGAAAATTCTTGTTTGAATCCCGGGAGAAAAAAAAAAAAAATCCAGAAAAAACTGCATCTGATACTTTCGAAAGTTTTTTATTTAGAAGATCTTTAGCTTTTTGTGGATTGGGATCCACAAAACATGAATTAAGAAAAAGCCATCTCTAGCCATCACTTCAACATGGCATGGCATCGCATCTCTTCTGGTAGTAGTGATCAAAGATGATACTCCTTCAGAGATCTTTGGATAAAATCAAATCTTCATTTCTGACATTCAGAAATCATTCAAATGATTTTGAAATTGAATCCTCTCCCAAACGAAAAAGACAAATCCAGATATAGATGGATCTGTGGTTGTTCTTTTCTGCTCTTTTGTTTTTTTTTTTCCCCTCTTCTTTTGCCTTTCGGTAGGGACAAATGATCAAGAAAATCTGATCAATTGGTGGAAGATCTGCTGATTTCTACACTCCCTTTTGGACTTTCAATTTTGAACAAAAATTTAAAAGTTGGCATTTCTTGTAGTCAGCTCAAGGAGATGATCTTTTTTTTTTCTTCTTTGCCATATATTTTCTAACGCATTTGATTCGTGTGTGAATGGAGAGTGTTTTTTGTTTTCTGATGTTGACAAAGGAAAACAATGTGCAATCCCGGAAGCATGCGGCAATCGATTATAGACCCACAAATTGAATCTTGTGATTGCTTTGACAATGACCGTATACTCTCATCCCTCCTATGTTTGTCATTTCAATATGATAATGGCAATCTTTTTAATCAAACTGTCATATTTTAATATATACTCTCTCTGTTTTTTATGATATCGTCATTTTTCTTATCATTTATTATTTATTATAGGCCATTCTCCCCAACTTTTACTCATTCTTTTCAATATATATTGCCCATGCTCTTTCTCTTTTCATTCTCATAAAAATTAATTTAGAAAGACAAGGTGTGAAAAATAAATGGTTCTTTCTTTGGACGTACATATTCCCTTTGGCTTTTCAAGTTTCTAGTCACATACGAGATATAGACAGGGGAACCACATTCCGATTGAGGTTTGACATCAAAAGCTCGGTTATACCTGTTTAAGGGAGATTGAGATTCATGGAACCCAAACAAACAAATCTGTAGACTTTATTAGTGGTAAAAGAAAAGCAAGATGCATGCTTAGAATTATTATTCAATATCGCTTTTCGGTTACATTTATTTATTTAATTATTTTTCTTATGATTACGTAATGTAACATTTCCGTGACATATTACCTTTATATAAAT
>JAOXNR010000031.1:4202234-4219297 GCA_028571225.1 Parsonsia alboflavescens
AAAAAAAAAAATGGAAACCGTTAAATTTGACCGTTAGTTGACTAACTACTGCACTCATTAGTGTGCACGGTCAAGCATATATTAACATTTCTGTATATATATATATGTATATATATGTATGCATGTATATATATATGTATGTATGTATGTATGTATATTGTAATGCTGTGGTGTGCTATATGTGCTACTCTTGTGCTACTGGAAGGAAAAATAGAGGCAAACTTCTGCGATGTTTTTTTTTTTCAATCTGTAAAGAAGAAGTCATGACACTATAAGGTAGATAAATTGAAAAAGAACAATGTCGCAAAAGTTTGCCGTTACTTTTTCTTCAGTAGCACAAGGTTTATAGCATACCATAACATTCTTGTATAGGGATGGCAAAATGACATGGCCCGATGGATACTTAACCTGACTTGACCTGTTTGGGGTGGGTTTTACCTGATCTATTTAAGGATGGGACAAGTATGGATTTTATAGAGGAGACCCACGCATAGGTCAGGTTGGGCCTGGGGTTGACCAGTGACCTGACCTGTGGCAAGTCTAGAACCTGCCCTGCCCTGACCCACCCTGGTCGGCCCTGATTAATATACATATTTTCTAATTATATTTCATACAAAAATACATTATTTATTTCAAACATTCAGACATCCCTACTCATTTCATTTCCCTCTCAATCTCTCATCTCTTTTTCTTTCTCATCTCATTTCACTCTCTCGGCTCTCCCTTCCTGCTCGACGGCCGGACATTGCAGTCCATTTCCTCCGGCATTCTCCGGCACCATCACAGTCCATCTCCTCCGTTGCAATCCCTTCGCTGTTCGGAGCATGGGAGCAGTGACAGCAGTCCATTCGCATTACTCGGTAGCTGTCTCCATTCGCTCATGTTCCGGCGATCTGCTATCGCTTAGATTTGGTCACTGGTCAGCCACCCCACTCCTTTTTCTTGTCAGCTCTAAGTCTCAGATCTCTCGGCTCACCTTTTTTAATTTTTTTTTAAGAGAAGAAAAATGATATTACCTTTTTTTTTTCAGATTGAAAAATATTCAGATCTCTCGGCTTGTTGCTCACAGTTGAGGGCTTTCTTTTTTTTTTTTTAGATACCTGTTTTATGTATGTAGTGATTTTAATTGGCTTTGCTGGAATTTTAGCTGTGAACAGTTTTGATGGATGATTATATCTTGTATCAATTATGATTCTCCTAATAATAGCAAATATAAAGCAAAAGCACATGAAAATCAAGAAGATGCTGCAGTTTAGAAATCAAAGCCTCTCCTACTGTAAAACACTGACAATTTGGACTGTCCCCTCTATTTACCAGTGGCTCTACTGTCCTGGTTTCTTGTGCTGTGACTTCTGCATTTGTTTTCCTTAATTACTTGTTCTTCCCTTTTTCTTTCCCCCCATTATGTTCTTCTTCCTGTAGAGTTTGGTGGAACAGGGAGCATTGTTGTTTTTCCCCCCTTTTTTTTGCTGTGTGGGGGTTGTTTTCCGAAACCATACTGTTGGTTGCTGCTATGATACTCTTTCTGGTTGCTGTCAAGAATTTAAAGCAGCTACATGCTTGACCCTCCTTTGTTTGGTTTGTTTTGTTTTCTTGGTAAAACTGAGTCTTCATCTGGCTTGAGTTATTGTACACACATTTTATTTGCAAGTTCATTGACTTCTTCTTGTTGATATGAATTTTGTTTACATTTCCACTTTATTATTATTTTTTTTCCTTTTTCCTTCCATTCTTGAAAGGGTCAGTTCGACCCAGACCCACCTAAAAAATCAGAACTGTTCAAAATGGAAACAGGTTGGGTTTTATAGGAACAGGACAGGACAGATCACGGACCTGAATTACAAAACCTGTAGCAGGTCACAGGCCAGGGCAGGCCTAGCTCCAAGAAGGACAGGGCAGGTCTGGGTTTTCAAAAACCTACCCTGACTTGCCCATTGCCATCTATATTCCTGTCTATATATATATATATATAGAGTGCAATAGTCTTATAGAGTGCACATTAAATTTCTAAACATCAACATCTAATTTTATTTTTAAAAAATATAATTTTTAATTAAAAGATTATTTTTGGGTGCTAGATCATATAAAAAAAAAAATTAACCATTCAATTTTACTGTTAAGTTAGTGCACTTCATATATCATATATATAAATGTCTATGTGTGTGGGTTACAAAAAAAAAAAAAAATTATATATCTAACAAGTAAACGGTATACTTAAGAATTTTGAATTATATGAAACCTTGCAAGCAACAACAAAAAATAATATTTCTATTCGAATACATCCAATTGCCATTAATTGATTGTTGTTTTTTTTTATCATAAGATTTTTGTAAACTCTATCTCTATATATGTTGAATTTATTTCCCCTGTGAATTAAAAAATAAAATGTTTCATGCTCAAATAAATCATTCTAATGAGTAATATTTTCAAAAGCGGATCGAACATCGAATTGGATTAGTCGAGAGGTTAAGATTAGATCGATAAAATAGAGTTTCAATTTTCTATAATTATTTTTAATAATTAATATATAATCAACGAAATTTATATGAAAATTAAGGATAAATGCTAGAAAACACTTGAAACGTATTAAATAAATCAAAATATATTACTTCATATCAAAGTTTGAGTTGGCGTAGTGATTTCTTGAGATAATATGGTATTTTTAAAATGTTGTCGGTTCAAAACCTGTTCTAAGTTTTTAAAAATTTATATGAACCCATAAAATTTAATATGTTTATACTTTTACACTCGTAATAAATTTATTCCAGATCCTTGTTGTAGGTAATGAGATTGTCAAGCCCTCTACTTCTTTCGCTCGCCGGCCTATTGGGATAGTATCCTTCTGATTTTGCCTGTCCTTTCTAATAAAACCAGTTCGGCTCGGCAAAGCGCTGGCAACGACAGAAAGAAAGGAAGGGGTGGATGTAGTTGGCCCCCCCTCGAGTCACTGTAGCACAGCAGGTTCGGCATCTTCTCCAAAAGAGAGAATCCACTTCAGCTTACCACGCCTATGCTACTGTTTATTTCTTCGATCTCTAGATTTTGAAATTTCCTACTATTTTTATAGTCTCCGACTTTCTATTTTTAATTTCTTAACATAAGTAATTTATCTTGAATGCATGGGATTTTTTTTAAGTATTAGATAAGATTAGTGTCTTTCTTCCGATATTCTGACTAAAATTGTGTAAATTATATATTCCCATAATAATGAATTGTAATACTAACTGAAGGGTCATACTTGCAAAAAAGGGTAATGCGAAGATGATCTTTGTCCAAGTGTTGTCATACAGCTTTAGAAATCAATCCCCAAATTGAAAGCGAATACCACCTCAACAAGTGATTCCAACTAAGCATCCAACCTCAGACATAAATTCCAGTTCTTCTAGGGACGGAAAAAAAATCACTAGAGAGAATTTTATCAAGTTACAAAATTATAAATACAACTACATTTTTAAATAACATTTGACTTTTATGGCCCCCTTTTTTAAAAATATTTTTATGGTTTAATTACTAACCCTAACGCTCAACTTATCTAAACACTCACATATGATTCTAAACTAATTTTTGATCCATCTATAATTTCAAACTCTTAAATTTATGTACTCATAACCTTCTATTCATTTAAATCGTTAAATCACTGATAGGTGGACCCGCATAAGTTTCACAAAGGTATTTTTGTAAACTATTGTTGATCTACCACATCTCTTTAGTAACTTTTGGTCTTTCTTGGGACTCTTGCGCCCACATCATGTCTTACCTTCCTATATCCCATCATGTGTTGATTTTTATAATGTTCCTTGTAAGCCATCAATCACGAGGATTATCCTGATCATTCTTCTAAAGGGATTGTTATCCTAATCAAACCCCTTTTGCTATGGCATTATTTGATCAGGATAATCCTTGTGATTGATTTCAGATCCTCACCTTGCCCGTCCATAG
This sequence comes from Parsonsia alboflavescens, assembly GCA_028571225.1. Classification (NCBI taxonomy): domain Eukaryota; kingdom Viridiplantae; phylum Streptophyta; class Magnoliopsida; order Gentianales; family Apocynaceae; genus Parsonsia; species Parsonsia alboflavescens. The sequence continues at coordinate 4,206,174 of JAOXNR010000031.1, forward strand.
TTGTATTGTTGTATGCCCCCACTTAGGACAATCTCAACAGTGTGAAATTCTAGTTGCAGATTTCTATCTCATATCCTTCCCTAGATTTGATTAAACAATCTAAATTAAGGGAAGCAATGGAAAATAATTAACAAGGAAATTTCTGTATCAAGGGCCTACAGAGACAAACGGGAGCAACACCAGTTCTAAGCCAATTGTTTTTCTGAAATTCTCCTAATTGACAAGGATTCTGGTGCTACTGAGTATTCTCCAGGAATGCGGTGAGTCAAAATCTACTGTGCATATGAGAACGCGTTTGCCTCTTTTCTTTTCAATAGAACGATCGGTTGGGGGAAGGGAAGGAAAGGAAAACAGAGGATGTTAAAAAAGGTGGTACGGTGAAATTATGTGGCGGGGCGAGGAAGTTGCAGATTTGGGTTGATCGGCCAGAGATCTGGCCGGAAAGAGATTGATGGGGCTGGGCAAAAGTTCAAGGCTGCCGGATTTGGAGGTGATGAGAACTTGTTGAAGGTGGGCTTTGTTGGAGACAAAGGGAAAAGAACGAATAAGAACGAAGAAGGATGGGCAAAGAAGAAAAAAGGGAGGGGAGGATGGAGGTTGCCAGCCATCTCGGCCGCAGAACTTGAACGGAAGGAGGGGAACCCATGAAAAGACTGATGGGGAAGAGACAGTCTGACACTGGACACAATCGGAAGTCAGGAGTTAGGGGGCAAAATTAAGAATTATGGCTTAGCAAGAAATGAGATTTGAATCTGGATCTATAACATTAAACTAGAAGTGTTTAACCATCTGGTCAATGATTCATTTGGTTCTTTAATCTCTTTTGAATGCATATACATATGAAACTTACACTATTTGTCTAAATATATATGAATTTTATTTTTAATTATTTATAATCTTACATTTGAATTATAATTTTACCATATAAAGTTATTACTAATCTATGTAGCATTTTTTTTCCGTACAAGATATATATATATATATAAATTATTTTGAAAATTAAGAATTTACATTTATATAAATTTTTTACATTAAATTATTTAATTTTTAATTAAAAAACCACTAAAAAATAAAAAAATGGAAAAAACCTGATTGAGAACTTGACCCTCTGTGAGGAAATTTTCAAAAATACTCAAAATTAAATCGGATATTTCAATTATACCCGATTTCTCAAAACATTTCAATAATACCCAATTGGATCTAAATTTTCATTGGGTATCCAAATTGATATGGACATCCAAATTGAGAAAAAAGAACGTTGACCAAATGGAAAAGCCTCATTTACCCTCAGTCAGTCGACCTTCTCCAAATCCGTTAGAAATTCCAACGAATTTGTTGTTCTCTCATTCACCCGACCTTCTACAAACCCTTTCAAATAACCTTCTCACAATGGAAACCCAATAGTTCATCTCCTCTCACAACCCATTTGTTCAAACTTCCTTCTTGCCGTGGAATTTGTTTATTAGAAGCTTGTTGAAGTTGAAGAAGAAGAAGCTAGACCATTGTTGTTGCCGCCGTCAGTTAAAAATTTTTCCCCTCTTTGATTATGCATATGGTTGTGTTGTGATTGTTCCCTTGCATGATTTTGCAAATGGTTGTGCTGTGACTGTTTGTTCCCCTTTACGTCATTTCTGTCATCTTTTTGTTTTTTGCTTTGGAATTAGAAATTTTAACTATCATATGTCTCAGTTTGTACTTCTTCTTTAAAAAATTTTTTTTTTTGTTGATACTTGAGCAATGTTAAGCCTATTTGGAGGCACATTTGTGGGACAAACAATTGGGGAAGATTGGAAATAGACTTTTTGGGTTGAAACTATGAAATGTCGAGATAATCCACCGAAGGTCGGAATAATCTTTGAAAGGTCGGTATAACCTATGGAAGATCGATATAATCTATGGAAGGTTGGCTCATTATTGTTTTATTATTATTATTATAAAATTTTAAATATCACCAAAGGTTAGAATAATCTATAGGAGGTCGGGATAATCTATGAAAGGTCGGCCCATCATACTTATTTTAAATATCACTGAAGATCGGGATAATGTATGGAAGGTTGGGATGATCTATGAAAGGTCGATCAATTATTATTTCATCATTATTACTTTAAGTATCACTAAAGGTCAAGATAATCTATAGAAAGTCGGGATAATTTATGGAAGGTTGACCAATTATTATTTCATTATTATTATTTTAAATATCACTGAAGGTCGAGATAATCTACAGAAGGTCGAGATAATCTACAGAAGGTCGGTCCATTATTATTTTGTTATTATTAATATATTATTATTATAATAAAATTTTAAATAAAAATAAAAATTTATATTATTAAATTTGAAATTAAATAAAAATTATTTTTTAAAAATTTTAAATAAAATAAAAAATCTTATTATTATTAAATTCTAAATGAAATAAATTGTAACTTAAATAAAAATTATTATTATTATTATTATTAAAGTAATTAAAAATTATTATTATTAAACTATCACTATACTTTAATACTTAATATTTTATAATAATTGTCTTGGTTTATATTTTTTTAATAAATAAAAATACATTGTACTTTATATTAAGAAAGTAAAATAATAATATTTTAATGACTCCACCAATGTTTATCTACTAAAAATAATAATAATAAGTTAAGACTCGAATTATATCCTTTTGGTCATTTTGGTTTCTAAAGTAATTTTTTTGTCTGTTTAGTCCTTAAACTATGTACCAGTTGGCCATTTTGGTAATTATTTTGAGGCAACAGCAAGTTCACCAAAATAGAAAGGGCATTTCCATCATTTCATTGTTCAATGATAAAAAAAACAGATGCAGTCGCATCGGTTCATCTTCTCCAGAAGGATTCTCAGAACCCACCTTCGAATTATAAGGTGAAATTCATGTGTTGTGGTGGAAAAATCAAACACTTTGCTTTCTTTGTTGATCATAGAAGCTGAAAAATCCAATGATCAAATCGCAAGTAAACCAAACCAGTACCATTTCCGCTATAAAACTTTCACAACCCAATTCAAAAGTTAAAAGTAAACTAATCGAAAACTAAATAAACAAATCCAAAACAAATAGTAAAAATCAAGAAAGGCCATCCATGGATAACCTTTTTATCTTCAAAAAAAAGAATCATTACGTTTTGGAAACAACGGCTTCCATCCAAGGATCAGAAGAAGCAGAAGGCGGATGAGTAGTAGTGAGCTACACTCCGTTAAGCTCCACCTCCATCGATCATGCTGCTAACCACCTTTTATCTAGAACAATCTTCCCTATTTCCCCTATTTTTACTTCCTTAAGGAAAGTAAATCTAACGTCATTTCCTTGCACCAAAGAAGATGAACGGTGCGGCTGCATCTTTTTTTTTTTTCTTAAATAGAGAAATGAACAAAATGCCCTCCTCATTTTTGGTCAACTCGCCATTGACTCAAAATAAGGACCAAAATGACCAACTAGTAAATAGTTTAAGGACTAAATAGAACAAAAAAAATACTTTATGGACCAAAATGACCATAAGGGTATAGCTTGAGTCCTGAATTGGCCAATAATTCTAATAAATTATAACTATAATCTGTTTTAAAATTAAATATTCGGGGTAAAGTTTCATACAATGATTTTAAATAATAAATTATTATAAATTTTTTAAAAAATTGTGTTTAGGATATAGATAATACTTTTTCATGTGATAATAAATTTTTTGGAGCCTATTTTATTTATTATACTTAGTTTAATTAAAAGTCAATCTAGTGAATTATTAATTAATTTATTTATTTATATTTGCAAAGATATGGATCATGATAGAGGGAGGGGGAGATGGTCTTACAGGCATAATCGTGTTATTCCTCCTGGTAGGCCTATGAATTGTCATTGCAAGTATTCATGGATAGTAGGGGTAATTGACTTAGTCAGGCTCCACAAGGTACAGGAGAAGTCCATTCGGACACATGGTGGAGCTACCTCTATATTTTGGGCCTTTTTACCCCAGTGCTTTTTTTTGTGTTTAGACTGGAGGTTCACTTCCTCGATGCTCTCCCCGATGAGATGTGGTTCCACATTAGAGGTAGACTATATCGATTAGCCCCGGTGGAAGAGGGGATTATATGGTTGCAGTTGTCAAGTGACTCTGCACATGATAGGTTATTGGGGCCCAATCTACTGACCCCGACAAGGGCCCTTGCCATGTTTAGAGGGATGGATGTTGCATCGCTGGAGCAGGATGATGTCCTCAGGCTTGCTTATAGCATCATCGTCAAATACTGGATGTTGACACATGAATCTTCAGTAGTCATTTCGTATTACGTGTGATCCTTTCTCGAGGATTTGCAAGCGATTGAGATATTGCCCTGGAGCACCATGGGGTGGGGCATGACACAGAATTGCCCGGGGAACGTCGTTGATGACGGGTCTCTGGCGATGAAAAGGCATATATACGGCAATGCTTGGGTGATACTGGTATGACTTCAAATCTAACATATTTTTTGAATTATTACGATTTAGCTTTCTTTTCATAATTAAGTTACTGGGTCATTTTTAGTATGTTAGAGTTATTATTTATATTTTTTAACAATTGTGGTTTTTTTGTGGTAGCCGCTCAACAGGGGGATTCCTCTCCTTTGATGGAAACTTTTTGAGGATCGTTCAAGATTGCACTCAAGAACTAAAAGACCCTCATGTCGATCAGTTTATCAGAGGGCTCCGACATGCAGCTGCAGTGAATCCAGATGCCTACCCTATGGTAGATTATCTCTACGTAAGTATTTTGTTTAATTTTTATCAAGTGTATAAAGTATTTTGTTTATATAATATTGATTAAAAATGACTCAATTTGCAAAGTATACTTCATTCCGCTTTCATTTCTACATCCTCTAGAGACCCACAAGTTCGATGAAGGTTCCATCGGCTGGGTGAAGGAAGTCAGAGATGACGATGAGGTCGCCTAATGGAGGTTCGATGAGATAATAAACATATTTACCATTTTTTTTTATTTTAAGATACATTTCATTTTGAAATAATTTAATATTTTCCTATGTATTCATAGGTTTTGATCCCATGTTGCTACAAGAATCACTGGGTATTTCTATGAATCTCTTCGAAGAAGGCAAAAGTCACTCTATATGATCCGAGGTCAGTAGGGATAAACTGGCGAAGGCACGCGGGATATAGCTAATGGATCCTGTCTGTAGGATGTTGCTGCATCTTCTGGTATAAGCCGGCTATTATTCCACAATGGGAGTTGCTATTGCTCCACCTGCCAAGTTCGGATATGAGTTTTTTTGGCATTAAAGCTCGCACCAGTCAACTTGATTCCACTAGCTATGGGGCCTATATTGCATATTACATGACTCAACTACTGATTGGATATGTTGGGATGATGGCATCACTGGAGGATATTCCAGATGCACCCCAACACATTAGGGACAAGATGACACTGATCATGCTTAATTATAGCAGTAGCATATAGATTTCTATCCCAATGATTTTTGTTTTGTATTATGTATATATTTTGGACTGCGTGTAAATTATGTAAAAAAAAGTGAAATTAGATTAGTTGTTTTATTTATATTATGTAATTAAAAATAATATGAAAAAAACTACAAGTGATGATTAATATGAAAATAATTATAAGTCATGAATCATATAAAAAGAATATGAAAATAATTACAAGTTATGAAAATAGGACAGTGATAGTGACATGCCTTAGTTTCAGATGCACCATTTTTGTTCCCCGTTGCATTTGAATGACATGCCTTGGTATCTGGTTTGATAGAGCCAATGATATGCCTTGAATGCAAAATAGTTACAAAAACAAATGGGGCGATGAGATATGGAGTAAGGAAATGGAAAAAATGCTTTTTTGGTGGAACGTCAGTACAATGATCCGAAGATCGATTTTATCTACCGAAGGTCGTTTTTATCTTTCAAAGGTCAATTTTATCTGTCGAAGGTTGATATAGACTTAAAGGTCGGCCTCTACTATCGAAGGTCGAATAGACCTCACGAAGGTCAACTAGAGTTTAAAAAAAAAAAAAAAGACTATGTTTGAAGGTCGGTTAGACCTCTCGAGGGTAGGGCCACTACTTCAAACACTTAACATAAGAAACTTTCTTTCTTTCCTTCCTTATATGAAACAAACAACATAAAACAGATGACCAACAAAACCCAACAACATTGAGGAATCAAAACATAATCATCAAACACCATAATAGCAAAAAAAAAAAAAAACTGAACTCAAACTCAAACTGAACGACTCGAATTTGATCTTGTGAAGAAAAAAACCAACTCCTCTCCTAAACTCATATTCAACTGCTATCTATTTTTTTCTTCAACAAAGAGAATGAGTTCCTTTCAAATCAACTTTCAATAAGGAAACTTCATCAATGATGCAGTAGTTATATGGTCTTCAATTCGGTTTTATAGTAGTGTAATGATAGCTGGGTTGTTTTGAATGTTGAGGGCAATATAGTAGCTACATGATAAAAGCTAATAAATGTTAGTTTAGTTTTTTCTTTTTTAAAAGGAGAAAGTCAAAATGGGTATAGAGTGAAAAGTTAGTTTTAGAGTTTAATAAATTATGAAATGTTGTACAGAATTGCATAATAGTGAAATCTTTCCCCTCAAATTGGGTAAATGTGAAAATTCCCCCCCCCCCCCCCCCCCCTCTGGGCATCCAATTTTAAAAACATTACGCAAATGTTTTGACAATTCCACGTTAACCCTCGACCCTTGCATCCAGCCCGACCTTTCGTTCTAAATCTCTTATAAATTCCTTTTATGTTTGACTAAAATGAAATTTATCTTTAATATTCATTTTTCTATTTCTATAAATTTCAATTTAAAATAAAAGTTCAAAATTTAGAAAATAAGAATTTTATGGAAAAAATGAAAGTTGAAATAATTAAGGGAAAAGAAAAATAAATAAATTTGAAATTGGTTTGAAAACTGAAATAAAATTTAAAAAATAAAAAGAAAGAAAGTAAAAAGAGATAAGAAAAAAAAAAAAGGTAGAGCAAATTGATAATATGAATGGAGATGAATAAAAAAAAAAAAAAAAAGATGGATGGATATTGACATTCCATTTGTATCCAACCCATTTATAAATAGATACAAATGGATTGAAATCCATTTATTTTTATCCATATCCATTTAATTAATCAAATTATCATTCCTACCTAAAATATTTTATTAACTCTTTTGTCATCATTTTTCTTTTTATACTTTGTCCTAGTAAAAGTCTAACAGGGTCAACTTGATTTTTGTCCACAATTTTTCATTTTTGGATTATAAAAACAATCACAATCTCAAACTAAAATCATCCAACACATAGAATATGTAAAACAAAAATTCCGAAACAATGCAAAAATGTATACAAAACAAATCGATTGTCCCGACATTATGGGGGTAAAAAAGCCAAATTAAGTGATCGCCTTTCCTCATCCCCCAATTGATAGAAATGCAGTTATAACCTAAAACCAAAAATAATTCAATACATAAAGCATACAAAACAAATGCCCAAAATAATGCAAGAAGCATATAAAATAGTCCAAAATAGGTTAAAACCATTTCACTTTATTGAAATTTTTACTACATTCAAGTAAAAAGGACAAATTTTGTATCTTAAAAATATTTTGAAGTTCAAAAAAGTTAATAAAAAATTCTGGGATCTAAAATTATCCAAAGTAATATTTTGACCTATCAAAAAAATTCAAGGACCAAAATTACCTAAAATAATTACTTAAAAGAAAGTCCAAAACCAGAACAACAACTCACTTTAAGGCCAAACAAATTGATGATAATTCACTTCCATGCCAGCTTTTAATCGCCTGTCTATTTGTTAATATTACTTGGAAAGAAAAATAATATATTTGCTTTAGATAACAAAACAGTTTTACCTATGATTAAGAGGTTATGAATTTATAAAAATCTTAAATAATGCATAAGCCTTTGGTTCATAAAAATCTAAATTCCAAGAAATATACTTTCACTACAAAAATAAAAATAAAAATAAAAATAAAAAATTCTGGCGGACATTTTTTAGAATGAAAATAAATTGTCACTATTTTTTTTATGCTGTTTTAGTTGCTTTTACCAACGATTTTGTGTAAGATTTTTGACTCTTTTAAAAGTCTGCTTGAAACTCCCATTTAGCTTATATAAAATGAAGAATTCGTATTCCTTCTTTATGCCCTTTTTTTTTTTTAAAAAACAGTGTTCGGATTAATTTTTACGCACTTCAATAATCTTTTTATCCAAAACGGTATCCGTCACTCCACCTATTGGAATGTTCCCGAAGAGACTCTTGATGTCATGTATGCAATACTGTTTATCATTGTTTCTAATGATAACTTATTAAGTGTTATTGTGTTAATATCTTTCAAATTAAATTATCTATATTTTTTTGTATATATTAACTTAATTTATCTCTAAAGTTAGATAATTAAGTTAACAATTAAAAATTATAAAAATTTGAATCAAAATAGCTAAAAAATATAACTAGTAATTTGCAAAAAAGTTAGAAATAGAAATAAGGTCATTTTTTTTAAAAAAAAATATTTAAATAAAGAAATATCTATTTTATCGGATAATCCAATCAAAGGAATATTGATCCTTCATTTTCTTTTATTGCACTCTAATGAACAAAATGCTACAAAAAGAATTCAACTTGCTCTAAAAATTATTTTGAGTTTTGTCCTTCTACTTTCCATTCATATTTTATTAATTTATTTATACATTAACATCAATTCATGTATATCCAAAGCGGATCAAACCTCACCCAAACCCACCCCAATGCATGCATGGAAACACAGTCAGACAAGTTTGGCGAGGTCTTCCACAAGCTCACCAAAATCTTGAGCTATCCTGTTCCTGTTAGTGATTGATGAATCACAAATCTTCTTCGTCTCAACTAATCTCTGACACCCTCTAATCTCATCAAGTGCAATTCCAGCATCATCAGACTTAGCCAGTGAGTAATAATCCCTTTGATCAAGTCTCTTCTCTATGGCTTTAAATTCATTTAGCACCACTTGATACATCGAGATGCAGTCCTTAAGCACTGGCTTTACGGTTTCATTGATTGCCTTGCTTATGAACATTGTGTTCATATATTCCACAGTTTTCTTGGCATTCTTATCGGCTTGGCCGACGGCGATTTTCAGAAGAGTCGAATGATCTTTTGCAGAAGAACTCTTGGGACTTGAATTCAAGACTTTAAGGCAGAATTCCCTGTCGTCGCTTGTGCTTCTCCGGCTGCAGAACTCATTGGCTAGTTTCTTTCCATTGTTTGCAGATGCTTCTGCAAGAACTTGTTGGGAATGAAGAAGAAGCAAAAGACACAAAGCGGCTATTGATATCGTAATTCCCAGAAAAACATTTCCACGAGACAACATTTTCATCAGTTTGGTATTCGCATGACTCTTGGCTGCGAAAATTTATTTATATATGGTTCGCGCAATTAATTACAATGGTGTATCTAGGAATCATTTATTCTTGAGGGGACTGTGTAAATAAGAGAATTAGCATCTCTTCAGGAGGAGTTAATGCCAAATTCTGCACTTAATGATAACATTAATGTCCCATTAATACGATCAGTCAAGAAACGGTTTCTTTTCATCGGTTTTTAATTGTGAATTTAACATCAAAGTTCAATGTCTTAATTGTGAGGAAACATAACGTTTTGATTTCAGTAATTAACTATACAATTTTGAAGAAGAAAAAAACCATTCAATTTCACGATAAATAACTCTTTAACTTTTTTATGAGTAAATATAAATTCTTAAATTAAAAAAATCCTTAAGAAAAAAGTTTGACCTAATTTATTTTTAAAATGCAATGTCAATTTTCTTAGTAAATTTTATCTAAATAAGGAAATGAGACGTTCTTTTCAAACGACTCAAAATGAAATATGACCGGACAGAAGTATTAAAAATCTATTTATTTTTTTAAATACAACAATCACTTCCAGGCAGGACAATTCAAATTTAGAGAATAGGACATCCAAATCTAACAAAGGAAGTAAATTGTTGCCAAGGTCCCCAATAGACAGTGAGGAAGTAGGAGAAAGATACAAAGTCTTAGGTTCCTAAAGCCAGTAGCTCCACAACAAAGCAAAGGGTAGGCAATTGAAACAGAGAATTTGAGCATATGGAACAAAAGCTTGGCTAGTCATTGTTCAGCTCTGCCACTGGAAATAGGTGTTGGAATAATATCAACAACTAGAATAATATTCCATTCAATTACATTGAGGGTTCTGAGAATAATTCAGGTCTCAAGGGAACTTCTTTACACAAAAGAATAAACCATAACCTAAATTTTCAATCCACAAAATAAGCACACGGTTCAAACTAGAAAAAAGGTTTTAAAAAAAAGAGCATAAAAATGAAATATATTTATAGGGCAGGGAAAGGAAGGAATACCGCACTTCCTCTCATCATTTTCAAGAAATTACACACAATTTCCCCCCTTCACAGCTTTTCTCCACAAGATCTAAGAGTGTTGTATCTACCCAGAGTAGGAAGTGATCCCAAGGGAATGCAAAAAATGGTAACAGATTTTAGTCGTGCCTAAAATGGGATGAAGTCAAATCCGATTCTAGTACTTAAAAAAAGTGAAAATCTATTGCCATCTTCTCAGAACCTAGAAAGCAAAAGCAATCAACCTTACAAGATGGATCCTGTACAAGTTATTGGTATGCTTCCTTTGAAGTACCATAGTTTCGACTTTCAGTAATGCTGGAGTTCATTCCATAGACCTCTGGTGCAATTTCCCAACTCTCACTTCTCCTTCCCCAACTTGAATGCCGTGTGTCCACCTGCACGGTTGGTGTTCGCCTATCTGAACCAAGTACAGAGTCTGCCTCTGAGGAATTGTGATGGGGCACATCACTCCCTCTACTTCTTATGTCTGCCTCAATATCTTCAATGTTATGGCGTTGTGAGAGCTTCAAAATATCTCCACCAAGTTCTAAATCGTCTTCCACCTTCACTCGGCGATCCTCACCCACATCCTCCACATCAGTTTCCCGTGTGGGTGGTAAAGACATCCTTGGTGCCTCCTCTTGTACAACAGCTCTAAAATTGTTCCTGGAGGGCTTTACCTTAGTGCAAAATACTTCCAGAAAGTTGCTCAGACAACCACGATCATAAACATTCACCCTGTTGTCAGCCCTGTATCGGAAATTCTCATAGGTAGTCTGACAAATACAAAATAAGAGTGACATGAGATCTAATGAGATTGTTGAAATATAACCGCCAAAAGATGCAGAACACAATGTGTAAACTGTCATGAATGCATGTGCAGAAGTATATACAAAGGATAAATATAATCAATTATTTGGGAGACAAGCCACAGCTATTCGGTACTATCTCTTAGAGCCTCGACTAAGAAAATACCAAAATATATGATAAGCAGCAATGAACTTCTTGTTTAACAAAGACAACATTCTTTCATACAAAACCAATAGGCTGCAGCAACAAGCTATAAGCCTGTGACAGAATGAGACATAAGAATTTTGAAAATGAGGACTCTTTATCTATTAAAATAATTTATTATTTACATCATCTTGAAATCAAGTTCAGGACCAAGAAACGGGACAAGATGGATAACAGAAAATATAAGAGGAAGTGTTTGTTAAACATTTGCTCGTGAACCCTACTTGCCAGTTGATATGGGTGAAACAAAAAAAAACCACTGAAAGAATCTTTTCTCCAGAATAATGATGTCATGTCAGAACAGTTTGATAGAGGCAATTTCTGCTAAGTGCACTCCACTAAGTGAACTTTTAACATTTAAAATAGAAATGAGCTTTGTATGCGTACAAATTTCAAACATATAAATTCTGAAAGTACGTTTCAAGTCAAAGCAGTTCAATGAAGCAATTCTAAATGCACAGTAAGGTACCAGGTTTGCATATTACCTAAATGACAATATAAGGCGTATAATTAATCCTTTAGGAATACACATAGACATACTAAAGAATTGCTAACATGCCTACAAGAATATAACACATGATCACTGAATCTTTTTTGTGAGAGAAAAATCCCAAGCCAACCATTGCCACCTGATTAGCATCAAGGATACTTATATAAATTTAGATAGCAAACAATAAAGTTAAAAAAACAATAACAATCTCATTAAATAATAAATAACTTCTTGGGCTTTCTGTTATCCTGTAATGATGCTACTCGCCAAAGTCATCTTTTCATATGTAAATTGGCTTACCTAAGTTACAAGCTCAAAGAGAAGAGTTACAAGGCATCTTTTCATAAAAAATTTAAGGAAAAATAAGTCTTAATAATATGTATTTAGATCAGCCAAAATAGTAGGTATCAATCTTGCAAATACATCATTGGGAATTTCCAATTATCTTTATGCAGTCCTGAGAATGAGAATGCAACATCAAAATGCCTTTTTATTTATTATCATTTTCTTTTTTGGCCTGCACCATCAACAAAGCCATTGAAGAACAAGAACTTACCTTCAGCAAGTAGCATAACACAAGGAAAGTAAGAAGTCAATAACCATTTAACGGTACTCTGACTTTCAAATTCGAAATAAGACTCCATTTCACTTAGTCAGTTGCTCAACATTTTAAATTTGCCAAAAATATCTTTAATTTTAATTAGGTGCTCCTAGATTGGTTTAAGTAATTCTGTCCTATATAAACAAATACTTGTGTGGATTTTGAAGAGTCTAGGGCCCAAGTGAAATAAATAGACTGGGATATTGAAAAGTCTAGAAATCTAGTAATCACATTTTAATCTATACTAAGCGGACAGTTCCTAAAAAGTTAGTACATATATTCAGAATTGGAATTGTTCACCTAGCACTAACAAACCATATGCAAACATCAACTAATTAGTCATGTTTCAGATTGGAATTTGACTGCAGAAACAACTAGTGGAAGATACCATTTCACCATTTCTTCAGGCTAAAAGAGCAACAAAAGTACACTTGTAAGTTGTAACAAAATCATACAAAATAGTAACTAAAAGACACTTGCAGATAGCTGCAATGCTAGTTTTTCACCTCTAAAGATATACTTCAATCCAGAAACCAGATTAGAATGTGTAAAAACTTTATATGGAATTCAATATATATATATATATATATATATATATATATATATATATATAAA
>JAOXNR010000031.1:4219397-4240193 GCA_028571225.1 Parsonsia alboflavescens
AGATATATATAGGGCTCCTATGTGAATACACAGAGTGAACTCCCATGCCCACCATAGCATTTCTGTGAAATATTATAGGATCTTGTTGTTTGCATATACAGGAAAGGCTCAAAAATTGAAAAATCCATAGACAAAGATTCTACAATCTAGCATTAATATTGGAAATTCTCATTAATGAATGATTGGCACGGGTAATTAATTTACTTCATTGTATTAGTCTTTTAGAGTCTTTATTTATTGTTGCTGACTTTGAATTTTATGTTGGGCCACTTGATCATCACAGTTATTACAAATTTAGAGTCATTTTAAGAGTCTAGTTCCAATCAGCTTAGGAGTCAGTATTTGAGTTTATAAATAGAGAAATTCTCTATTATTTGTGGATGCCTATTTCATTCAATCAATGAAGAATCAAATCATGGCCATGACTAATGCAATATAACCCTAAGATGCGACACTTTAGCGCCTAGGTGCGGCATGATGCCAAAAGCTTCTTGACCTTCTTGTTTCCTGCAATTTCCTAAGTTTCTGCTCTCTCACAGCATGTTCTAAGCTAGCAACCTACAGAATGTTGTGTTGTTCTTTCCAGGATAGCTTAAGCATGTCCTACATCACCCAGTTAGTACTACAGTGTATCCTTGCAGGCCCTCTTTGAACTGATTCCAAGTCAATCAAAGGTATTTTGCAATATTCTTGAAAAAACAGAGACCCTCTGCTGCTTTTTAGAAAGTAAAGAACTCTGCTAAAACATTTCCTAGGAAGCTGTTAAATGAGAAACCTGCACATTCACATGACTGGCAGAATTTAAATGAAGCTGTTTTCAGAACATGTATACTTCGGCAATAATAAAAGATCATGTAAAAAGTTCAGGAAAGGAATGATGTAACCCAAAGGATTGGAAATGTAAAGGTGCACTATAAGAATTCTAAGAGAATCTTTCATTTAAATAGTCACCAAATACATGAATACAATATACTTCAAAGATTGCATATACCTAAAAGAAAGTGCAAAAGGATAATAACATTCATTGCACAATGCAACAAGATATTTTATATACTTGTTGATTCATATGATATTATTTCAATGCAGATGCAGTCACAATTGCGAACTCTCCAAAAAAAAAAAAAAAATGCAAAATCGAAAAACAATAAAGGAAATGAAAGGATAAAAGAACTCACAGAAGAAAAGCAAAAAAATTTTGGAAGTTAAGTGTATACATCTCAAAATGTGGTAAAAGTACATGCGGAGAAATGATAGAAACAACCCCCAAAAAAAATGACTTCATAAGTCTCTAAGATTGAGAATGGGTTGAAAAATCTCAGCAGACTTCTCATTAAATACAAGGAAGGGACCTATAGATTGAAACCCAAAGATCAAATAAGTAGTTAGTAATTACATATTTAACAAGAAATCCATAGACTTGAAACATTAAATTATAACTGAGGTGCCTCCCTGTAAACAATTTCAGGCAAATTGCCAAAAGCATATAGTAACTAATTTGAGCTGTTTCTTAACAAAACACTGCAGTATAATCCATTGCATGAATCCTTTCGCAAAGGATTTACCCCAAAATCCTCCACTTATGCAATGACATATTGGCATAAGCTTTACCAACTAAAGGATCATAGGTCAGAAATAAGGAGAAAATGCATTTCCAAGATGACTGACATGCCAAGCCTCAAAACTACAGTGTTAGGATCAGGAAACAGAAATAGAAATTTGTTTTCATTGTTCTAGCATTCCAATACATTCCTAAACTTCATCCAATATTGCTTAATACATAAAAGCCAGCAACTCAAAAAAAAGAACAAACGATACATAAACAATTTCTTCAAAATAAAAAGAGAAACAGCCAACCTGATTTGTACTTATAAGATACAAATGAAAGCCAGTGAGTCCACCAACAAACCACAATGAAATAAAACAATAGGCCATTAGAATCACAGATGCAGGAGATTCCTTCATTGCCTTCCAAACTGTACCGTGATGATCATCCATCAGAACCTTTATGTAATAAGCGGACATCGCGAACACATAAATGCAGAGTAATGTTGCAGATGACACAAAACAAAAGAAATAACGGTAGTTTCGCTGCATATCAAGGGAAAAGGTGGGATGGGAAAGTCAGTATCCATTATATGAAAAAACATGTCACCATAAGGAAATAACAACCTTAATGTATACCCATAACATACCAATCCAATGCACTGGCCAACCCAGGGGCAGTGGTGATCGAAGCGTTCCACACAATTGTTGCAAATAGAGCAGTGAGAGCACCGCGGAGGACGATAGAGCATGCATGTGTCACAATATTTTACTCTGACAGGGATCCCATTAACCATTACTTCTTTTGTTCGAGGGAACTGAAGACTAGGCGTCTGTCTTCCCCCAATCTCCACTGATGCTGAGGTATCATAGCGAAATTCTTCCTCTGGTGGATGGGAATTGCGCGGAACAATACCTGGATCCCGAGCTGAAGTGAAAAGCAGCAGCACTAGTACCTAGAAAGTTTAGCTGGAGTTATTCAAAATGCCAACAAGTTTCCATAGAGAAGTAATAGTCAAATAAGACTACAAAGGAAAACAAATATATGAAGGAAAGAATTGATAGTTTAACAATAATAATAATAATAATAATAAATAAAAGGTGTATAAGTATAGTATTTAAGGAGACAAAGTAATAGCAACTAACTGCATAAGGTGTCTACATAAAGCATCCCCAAAAACCTACGACTATCTTCTTTAAGTCTGAGTGTACGTTTGATAACATCAAGAAAGTTATGAGAGCCAATATTCAATAGTTTTGGCACAAGATTAACAGAGCCCCTGTTTTCAGGGATAATTGTTATGGCATTTGAAGTAGTTGAAAGTTCATTAAATATTGAATCTGAAAAATATGACAACTTATAAGTTAAAGTTGTACTATTACTCAAAGATGACATCACCCATTATATACAAACCATAATGATCTTATAATATTACAGGAAACCTTATCTTTTAGCACAAAGAAATGCTAACTGCACACTAGGCTGTAAAGATTGTTTAAGATGCCATGCCAGCCAAAAAATTCAAAGAAACTCACACAAAAAGTGCAAATGAAATAAAATGAATTCATGTCGGAGAAATATATCATGTATCTATCCATGAACAGATCAAATACAATGTAAAAGTTTTATCATGTGTTGGAGAAGAGTCTAGGTACTGACATGAACTGTAAACAGGATGGCTACCACCAAAACCGCATATCCTGCATTATACGTTGAAAACTCATGGCGAAGATGCCTTGCAACGAAAACACAAAAGATAATGACTGGGACAATGATTAGCAACAAGGTGACAAGCAATGACCTTGCATCAGGCCCAAAAATCAGTCTTCCACCAAGAAAAAATTTCTGCAAAAGTGAAGGAGAAAAGATTAAGGAGCATATGTGGGTGCAGCACCAAAATGATGATGTTATATCATATTAACAGTAAAATTTATCCTTCTCACTCAGCATCTTCTTGTTTTTTTTCAAAGAAATAGATAGATTCACTTACACATCACATAGATGCTTTTTAGCACATCTTAGCTCACATTAACATATGAGGAGCAGCCAATAACAACGGTACACAATATCACTACTTAATAGGGAAGAAATCAAGTAGAGGATAATTTCCACAAAAACAGAGTTTGCTCTAAGTACTAATCTAATTTGGAAAGAAGAAATTTTTTGAAGTAGTTACATGGCATGCCTAAATTCTTAATTGCTTAAACACTACCTCAATCAATTTTATACAAATTTCCTTGGAGAGAGGAGAGATAGAGAGAAAGAAAAAAAGAAAGTCAAGTATCATTGAAGTTATTAGTTAAAACCGGGAAATTTAACTTATTGTTGTTCCTCACGAAATATAGATGACTCCAACTGGATTCAATTTCTCATCAAAAAATAAGCACTTGTACCACACTTAGACAAGGGAGACATTGTCAACGAGGTAACAAAACTATGAAATTTTCGTTAGAAACCAAATAAAACATTCACAGATTTCTTATTCTATCAACTTATGCATCTATAATCAAAGGAAAAACATTTTACAGAAGATTTGGATAATCCTAATTTTTAAGATGTTTAGTTTCTTTCGAATGAATTTGGTATGTGGTTAAGTATAAATGCCCTGCATTTTCTCCAAGGAATAATCGAAACTCAACAGCAAATATTCTGGGCCACGTGGTGAAAGATGAAAACTTTCATTTGGTTCTGGCCACCAGGAGAATATTGCTTCAAGTATCTCCATGAAATGAAAGGTGATAGACGAGTATGAACATAAAGAAACTATTGTTCAAAATCATTCGAGCACATTGCAAATTAGGGGCACCATAAGCACATTGTACTTGGTAAATTAATTAGAAAGGTTAAGAAGAAAAGTGATGTGTTCTGTCTTAACAAAATTACCATGTGAAGCCTAATGTTATAATCCCTCTGTAAGACAAGAATTTATCTTCCTTATTCTTGGGAAAGCCTAACCTTTAAGAAATTCCTTTTACAGTCTGCAAAGCAAACATCATAAATGCTGTTGCAATGATATCCACTATTGTTATTTAAACTTAAAAAATGAGATTAAGGAAATGTTGCAGTAAGTAGCATCGGCATACAGATTTGAAACATTATGTTTTCCATTTGCCAATATGAAAAGTACAACAATTTAAAAGAGAACTTCAAAAGAAATCATTTAACAACAAAAATCTCTTAACGTTTATATTAAAAACTCCAAAACAAACTTTCCATTAAGCAACTATTATTTTCGTCGATAAAGAGAAAAAGAAAAGGAAAAAAAATAATGAAATTCCAGTTAAATGACACATTTAGTAATTCTGCAGCAGAATTCTTCCAGGCTTTATTCACTATTCAACTTTCTTGATAACAAATTAGCAGAAAAAGAAAAAAACAGCCTATTCAATACGACTAACAGCACCTTCAGACCCCCTAAAAGTTTAAGCAAACAATAGAAAACATCATAGCACAACGAATGCTAAAAGTAGGCAAGAAACAAAATTGCATCACCAAAACATTAAAAACCCAGAAAAGAAATGAAAAAATTCAACACCAAAAAGATTAAGAAACACAATCCTAGCTTACGTTGCTTCCTTTCCAAACTTCATACACGCGCTTCGCCATGTGAAAGCGAAAGATAGAGAAAAAGTCCTCGAACACACGCGCCAAACAAGCACTCTTTTCACTTAGGCAGGAACAGCGTCGAAGCTTTGAAACTTATTGACACTGAGCATCTCCTCCTCTGTTTCACACCTTTCCCCCACAGACAACAGAAACAAAACTCAAACTACGAATCTGACCTTCGTAGAAAAATCCCAAATAGATTCAAGAAATTACTGGGCCAGCTATACGAATATTCAACAATATGATGGGCTTTTGAGGAATTTCAGAGATACTATGTACCTAGATAGAGACGAAATGAAGGGAGGCTGGTGGGGTGGACTAGGGGGTAAGGGCGTAGGAGCGGGTTCCGCTCGCCTGTGATTTGGAAGGGGAGCGTGGTCTATGAGGAGGTGGCCGGTTCGGAGTTTTAAGAAATGGTGTGTGCGTTTGTGTGTGGAATGTTTTGGGAAATGATTTTCTCTATCTTATGTCACTGTTTAGATAATGGCGTAATAATTAGCTGATTAAATAGTTATAGAACGAGTATTTGTGCAACTATGTAAATAATTACTAGGTTAGAATAGAGTGTCAAATATACTTATTATCTCAATTAAAATAAATATTAATTTAATAAAAAGAATAGGATAAATAATTACTAAAATCAATTACATAATTTTATAAAAAAAAAATTTGTGAATAATTGATTGTCACGTTTAAGAACATGTATTCACTTTCATAATATACCAAGTATAGAAAATGGGATATTTAAATTAAATATAATTAAATAATTACAGAAAAAATCAAAATTTGTACCGAGTGAGACTTATCTTAGTGACAAACTCATTTGGTATCCGCTGCCAGAGGTCCTGGGTTTGAGACCATCTGATAGCAAGGGACGGTGTCCCCTCCAAAAAAAAAAAAAAAAACCCAAAAATTGTAAAGAAGAGGAAAAATATCCATTACTTATGATTAATGAATGAGTTATGTTAATGGTGGCATTTGAATGTCAATTATGGATTTGATTAACTTGACTATATAGGCAGGTCGTCTACTTGCCTTAGTTGGCTTTTGACTGGTCTTTTAACATATAAAATTATATAATTTTTAATTATTTATTTACTTCAAAAAATAAAATACTAATAATTAGAAGTATGGACTATTGGAGAGTCCATAATGTGAAGATTTATCAAATCCAATTGACCAAATATAAAAAGATTGACTTTATTAGCAGTACCTGAACAAATATTTGATAGATTGAAAAAGGAAAAGGAGATTGAAAGTGGTAACAATTGATTGTTCTCTGAAATTGTTGGCTAGGTACTCAAAATATAAACGGTGGTTTAGATCTAGTTTATCTATGTCTTTTCCATTGATTTATCTGTAATGTCTTTTTTATATGTATATATAGTTAAATCCTTACACCATTGTTCTTAAATTTAGACAAGGATTTACTTAGGTTGTAGCTAAGGATGTAATCGAGTAGTTCGGAGATATAACTTACATATTACACTGTTATGGATTTAAGGTGCATACAAAATGATGCAGATACCGCTAAAAAAATAAAAATAAAAATAAAATAAAAGATTTACTTAAGTTATAAAGCAATTTGAGGCAATTAAAGATTATCTTCTAGAAATTACACCAAAATAATTGCACCAAATTAGCTCAGATACTAATCTAAAAAAAATTAGGGCATGTATCTTTATCTAAATTTACAAGTTATTAGTTTAATCTTAATTGAATTATAGTTGTATTATAATTAAACCATTAATGTTCAAATTGTAGGCTGTAAATTTCCTCTCTTTTTTTTATTTGTTAAATCACCATAGTTTTAGTAGCATAAAACAGAGGAGGATTATGATCAAACATGTTTTGAATTATAAGGTAGGTCTTTTTATTCATTCCACTAGTCAAAAGGACCTATTTTACAACTAAAAAAAATTTTAGGACCTAAAAAATTTTTTTAAAAAAATATTGATGACCTGGATTGAAAGAGAAAAATATTTTAGGAATGAAATTCATCAATTTGTTTTAAAAAATAACTTAACAAATTAAAATTTTTGTACCATAGGTCATGTTGCAAAAAATATATATAATATCCTTTATTAGTGATTAGTGTTAGAAAGATGTTGTCTGGATGAGTTTATTTTTTAAAGGAAGCATATAAAAAAAATTTTAAAAAAAATTTGGTTTGAATTGAAAAAAATTAAAATACTTGCCAAAATTAACATATTCTTAAAAGCAATTTATTCAATCATCTTTCTCAAATAAATCTTTTTTAAACTCTTTTTTCTGTTTTGGTTTTTGAAAGTACTTTTTGTCAAAACAATGTTTTTATTAAAAAATATTTCTAAATTATTACATTCATATAAGAAACATTTTATGTAAGAATATAAGCCTTTTTTTTTATAAAATATTTTTTTAAAAAAATCCCACAAGCTTTAAGTTTACTATACGAGTGAAAAGGAGTAAGTTTTCATTTTTCACAACCAAGAATGATTTGGCCACATTCAATTAGCATAGCAATGTGAAGGTTGACTGCTCCAAATAGGTTTAATCATGAGAAATTGATTTTAGCATTTAGGTTACTTTATGTAAAATAATTACTATTTTATACTTTTATTAAAAAAAAAAATTGGTGAATTCAATTTCTAAATTATTTTTTATTTTCAACTTAGGTTTTCAATCTCTTTTTTTAAAAAAATTAGGTCCTTAAATATTTTTTGAGTTATAAAATAGGTCCTTCTGACAAGAAAGATGAACAATTATGTTTAGTTTGGGAGTTTTAAGGGGGAGAGAAGAGAAGCTAAAGTTTAAATTAGAAGAGAAGAGGAAAGAAAAGAAATCGTATCTAAAGTTGTTTAGAAGATTTATGAGGAAGGAGAAGAGAAATGTGTTATTTTTTATTGGGAGTTTGAAGAGAAAAGGAATGATTGAGTATTTAGAGATAAATTTACAATATTAGCCCTATGGAAAGTTGATAGAAAAATGAAAAAATTTATACAATAGGATACGATAGGAATTTTACTAAAATTAAAAGGCAACTCCTCAATAATCTGTCCGTTTGCTGTAGGACGGATCGGACTTCTCCTATCTTCTCTTCTCTTTTAAAAATACTCCCAAACAAAATCAACCTTTCACTCATCTCTCCAAATCCATATTCTCTTCTGTCCAAACCCCTCCTCCCAAACTAGTTCATAAAAAGACTTAACTTACAACTTAAAAAATGTTTGAGAACCTAAAAAAGTATAAATTAAAAAAAAAAATTACGAACTTATATTACAAGTAAAAAACAGTTTAAAAATAAAAATCACCAATTTACTTTAATATAAAATTCTCGTATTTGACTTTGTTTGCATTGGCATGTCGAAAGAGTTTGCTAAATATTATTTTAAATAGAGTCAAACTCTAGCATGTATTATAATGTGAAGAATACTGAAGTTAGTTTGTGAGATATGTCTAATAATTTAGGACATGAACAGGAGATCTTGATTATAGGCAAACTCGGTATGTGGTAGTTTCAAATCCCAATCCCTCAAATTCTTGCTAACTAAGGTCCGTAAGATGGTGCCCAAGGTTCGGTTCGTAACCTCGGTCTGTCCATTTGTTTGTGGGTGATACAAGGTGCTAAAAAGTAGATAGTACCAAGTTTTCCCCACAAAGTCCTCCAAAAATGACTCAAGAACTTGGAGTCCCTATCTGACACAATAGTCCTGGGCAAACCATGCATACGCACAATATCCCGGAAAAACAAATCAACAACATGACTAGCATCATTGGTTTTATGGCACGAAGTAAAATGAGACATCTTGGAAAACCGATCAACAACTACCATTATAGAATCAAAACCCCTTGCTGCTCTAGGCAAAGCAACAATGAAATCCATACTGACATCTTCCCAAGGCTGTAAAGGTACGGTAGAGGAGTATACATCCCGGGATGGAAATGACTTTTAGCCCGTTGACAGGTGCCATAACGAGAGATCAATGCCTACACATCCGATTGCATCCTTGGCCAATAGAAGTACTCTTTCAACATCTCCATGGTTTTGTGGATGCCAAAATGACCAACAAGTCTACCATTTTGCACCTCTCTTATGAGCAACTCTTGGAAACGACCTTTAGGAACACATAAAAGATTCCCTTTAAAGAGGAAACCATCATGCAACACAAAATCTCCCTTAGCTCCTATCTTGCAATCAACTATGATACTAGACATCTCTTCATCAGTAGCATAACAATCTTTCATCAATTCAGAACCTAAAACCAGAGCATCAAGAATAGATAGAATCAGGTACCTTCTAGATAATGCATTTGCCACCATATTAGAAGCTCCTAGTTTGTTTTGTGATACAAAGGTGAAAGATTGCAAGAACTTAATCCACTTAGCATGTCGTGGATTCAAGGTATGTTGTCCATTGAGGAACTTTAAGGCCATGTGATCTTAGTGCAACACAAACTGTCGTGGCCTCAAATAGTGATTCCAATGCATCAAAGCTCTCACAATGGCATAAAATTCCTTGTCATAGGTGGAGTAATTTTTCCTTACATCAGTTAGTTTCTCACTGAAATAAGCTATGGGCCGTTTGTCCTGCATCATCATGGTGCCAATCCCAATTCTGCTAGCATCACACTTAACCTCAAACACCCTATTGAAGTTGGGTAGGGCTAGAATAGGTGCACTGCAAAGCTGCCGTTTGATCTTATCAGAAGCCTTGTGGGCTAAATCAGTCCACGAAAAACGACCTGCTTTCATGCACTCGGTAAGGGGTGCCATAATGGTGCTAAAACCAGCAATGAACTTCCTGTAGAAGGAAGCTAGACCATGGAAGTTGCGAACATCCGAAATTGATTTTGGAGTAGGACAACTCTGAATGGCTTCAACCTTGCCCTCGTCAACATTGATGTCGTCTTGGGAAACAACGTACCCAATTAACACTACTTTCAGCAGTAGGAACTCGCACTTCTCCTTCTTGCCATAAAGCTTGTACTTCCTCAACAAATCAAAAACAAACCTCAAGTGCTGCAAATGATCAAAAGTAGTTTTGTTGTAGATAAGAATTTCATCAAAATAGACTACAACAAATTTACCTATGCAAGGTCAGAGAACCTCATGAAGGTACTCGGGGCATTGGACAGGCTCATAAATGCTTCCCTTGATCTTGAAGGCAGTCTTCCATTCATCCCCCTCTTTCATGCTGATGCGTTGGTAGCCACTTCTCAAGTCAAGCTTGGAGAACACCATGGAGCCATGTAACTCATCAAGCAAGTCGTCAAGCCTCGGAATAGGATATCGGTATTTGATGGTGATGTTGTTGATGGCCCGTAGTCAACACACATTCTAAACGTACCATCCTTCTTAGGAACCAACAAAGCCGGTACGAGATAAGGACTCATACTCTCCCTTACAAAACCCTGCTTGACCAACTAGTCAACTTGTCACTGTAACTCCTTAACACCCTTGGGGTTGGTTCGATAGGCTGGTTTATAAGGTAGTGATGCCCCTGGAATCAGGTCTATTTGGTGCTCTATTCCCCTGATGGGTGGTAGTCCATGAGGTAGTTCATCGGGGAACACATCTGCAAATTCGATTAGGAGAGACTCAGCCAATGGGTTCAGTGTTTTCTCTCCCTTCCCGTGGTCACTCTCTACCATGTATAAGTCAAAAATAGGTTTGTGTTTAGCTGTGTCTTTCTCCACACAATTAATCCCCACAAACAGGTTCTTTGGTTTAGGTTTGTCGACTATGGAGTGTTGTATTTGGGTCGGTTTTAAAGGTGTAAGGGTAAAGATGCGGTCAAGCATTTTAAAGGTGTAAGTATTCTTCCGACCATCATGTTTCACTCCCCTATCATATTGTCAAAGTCTCCCAAGCAATACAGGGCATGCCTCCATAGGAATAGCATCACATAATACATCATCCGAACAATATTTCTCAATAGACAAAGAAACCAATACTTGCCTGTCCACTTGAAGGTCGCTCCCAGAACTAAGCCAATGTAGCTTGTAGCGGACTGGCTGTGTCGTAGTAGGTAGCTGTAATTTCTGGACCAAGTTAATGGAAGCCACATTAGTACAACTACCACGATCAACAATGAAGGAACAAACCTCACCCATAACAGTGCAGCGGGTATGAAAGATAGTTTCACACTGTTCATATTTTGTCTCAGACTTGGAGAACTTGGTCTTGCGAATATCCAGCAGCTCGCCCTTAGTAGCCTCAGTTGTACACTCATCAGTTTCAACTAATGCATCATCAACCTTATTGTTAGGTTGATAATTGGTTTCATCCTCCCAATCTTGCAAGGTCATTACATGCCAGTTAAGACAATTGGCTTGGAAGTGTCCAACTCCTTGGCACTTGAAACACCTTCCTTTTGGTCTATCATCTCGGGGAGTATCAAACTTCCTTGGACCAGTCGGCTTAGGATCAACTTTGGCCAAAGGTTTATCCTTAGCCATGGGTACACTAGTTTCTAGTCTAGTATTGCTCATGTCTCCTCTAAAACCAGAACCATCACGCCAATTAGGCCTCAATCCTATGGCCTTCCTCTATTTCTCAACGTTTAGCCAAAATCTGAAAACATCATCAATGGAGCAATAGGGTTGTAGCTCAACAGTGTGGCCAATGTCATGATTAAGTCCTTCAAGAAAACGGGCAATGGTGTGCTCCTTAGTTTCTTCACATTCAGTTTGGATCATTAGCTTTTCAAAATCAACTATGGACTCAGCTACTGACCTCTTTTCCTAGCAACAAGAGTACATCTTCTGGTATAACTCCTGTTTGTACTCTCTTGATAAGAACCTCTTTGATAACAATCTCTTCAATTTGGTCCAAGTTCGGACTCATTCCTTGCCATCACGATCACGTTGCTTCTTCAAGTTTTCATACCTCAAGGATGCATAGTCTTTGCATTTCAAAATAGCTAGCTTGGATCGTTTCTCTTCACTGTAGTCCTTGTAATCAAAAACTCGTTCTATCTTATGCAGCCACTCCAGAAAGTCATTCAGGTTAATGGCCCCATCAAACTCAAGCAAATCAATCCTTAAACCCCTATCATTTTCAAATCTGCCTCAATCCCTCTCTTGGAAACCTTGATCAACTACATAACCTATCAGAGAAGCTCAGCCACCCTCATCATCAACGGGCAATGGCATAGCAAGTTGCTGATGCGCATAGTTCTGTGGAAAAGGTGGTGTTGGGTTTTATGTTGTGTAGGCTGGATGGTAAGGTGGTGGAGGTGTAGGATAGATATACGGTGGATAAATTAGTGGCTATTGTGAAGTATTTCGTAGGGGATATTCTGATTATATGGTGGCTTATGTCTATAGTTTGGAAATGGTGGTTGTGGGGAAGAAAAGGCTAGGTTAGAGTTCAGTGTAGGATGATGATGTTTAGCCTTGGTTTGGGACTTAAGAAGGTTGACAACCTCCTGCACCTGTTCCTAGAACTGGCTTCTCATTGCACCCAATTCTTGCCGAATGACGACATTGGCAGCCTCCCGTGAAGAATCTCCATTCTGGTTACCTTTGTTACGACTTTGATCAGACATGGCTTGTGGTTTGACACAAAGGTGAAAGGGAAACTTACTCACCAACCTAAGCTCTAATACCAACTAATGTCGTTATTGTCCGAAAGAGTGAGTTTAATTAGGAGTTTTTGATGACTAGGGAGATTTTTAGTTCTTTTGGTGAAAACAGCAATAACAAAAGCAATAGAACAGAAAAAAACTGGAAAAAGACAGTAAGAAATAAAGGCAAACAGGAAATTAAGCAATGCAGATGAACAGTAACGACGAGGAACAGTAAAACAATAAAAAAAAACTGATAAACAATACCGAATGAAGGAAAAACTAACAATGTGCTGCTTGTAGACACTCTAGGTCAGCTGAACTAGGAGGAAACTAGAAGAAATAAAATAAGCTCTCAAGGTATCTCTTGTCTTGTCTCCCTAAGACTAATCCTAATTGTTCTATTTATAATGACTAGTCAACAATGAGCAATTAGGATTGGACCAACCCATGCAGCAAACTAAACTGGGCCTAATTATTTCTTGATTATTAGATAGGTCCCAAAAGGACCAGAACTTGAAGATGGTGCGGCAAAGGCCGACCTTGGTGTGGCCGACCTCGACCTCGGTGTGGTGCCTTCTTTGGACGTGGACCGTGTATGCGCTGAAGGTGACCCGGATACTCCCGCATCACTTTATTTTCTCTTTCCTCTCTCCTTTATGTGATTAGTTTGTTTAAAAATTGGAATGTGTAAATGTAGTTAAGTGACATTGAAAAGTTTTTAAAAAATGTTTGACAAAGAAAAGGTAAAATGGATAATTCAGTTATATTTCTTGTTTGGCAAAATGGTCAATTGAGTCCCATAACTTTTTTATTTGACCATGTAAATCCATATCTTTTTTTTTTTTTAATTTTTTATGGTTCCATAACTTTTTTTTTTGTTTTGACCATGTAGATTCATATCTTTTTTTTCAATCTTTTAAGATTCCATAACTTTTTACCGGTGACCAACTTGGTCCTATAACATTTTTGTTTTGATCATGTAAGTTCATATCTTTTTTTTATATATCTTTTAACGTCTTATAACCTTATATCATTTTTTGACTTAGTTGGTTACGGATAAAAAGTTATAGGAGCTAGTTGATCACCAGTAAAAAGTTATAAGACATTAAAAGATTAAAAAATATATATATGAACCTACATAATCAAAACAAAAAAAGTTATAGAATCTTAAAAAATAAAAAAAATATATGGACTTACATGATCAAAATAAAAAAATTATGGGACTAAATTGACCATTTACCCCTTTTTATTTTGAAATGCATAAACAATAATCATTTTGAAACAAAATTATCTTCTTTAAAAGACATTTATTTTGAAAGGGAGGGAGTAATTAGTAAAGAATAAGTCAGCCGTATTCGAGTCCATCTGTCCACCATTATTTCTAGCAAAAGAAAGGCAATTCAAGTAACTATCTTAATATTGCTAGAAAGAAGAGAAAAGTGATAATTCCAATAACACTTGATATTCCAATAGCAATAATTCTGACAAATTTATAAGTTTGTTAGTTAATATGATCTTAAAAAAACAAAAAAAAGAGGGCAGGTTTGATCACAACTGTACAAGAAAATAAAAAAAGAAAAGAAAGAAGAAGGGCCTAACGGTTAGAGTTAAAAGAAAGAAAGGAGAAGGTGAAGTTTGAGGGCTTTTACCTTATTGCATTCAAACACCCACATGGCCCACATCATTTTATCAAACAATTAATTGTAAACAACAAATAAAGCAAATAAAATTATAGAATTTTAATTTTAAAATTATATTATACAACAAATAAAGCAAAAGTGGTTTAATTTTATAAAATTTTGAAAACTTTTGAAAAAATATTAAATGAACTATTGATGTTTGATGCATTAAATTACTTTTTCTCATATATATATATATATATATATATATAATCTTATCTATTTATTTTTTGTTACACTACTGATGACTCCGCACAATTGTGTAGGTATAACTCTGGTTACAAAGAATATGAAATCTTCTATATTCTAGGAGCAACTTTAATGGAAGTGCTTATATGCCAAGTGACGGAGTGAGTAATTAGGCTGGCAACTCTCCCCATTGGAGAGGGGTGCCTCAAATGCCACGATTGTGGATGAGATTGGCATCGGTGCCAAACAAGCATCAATGCTTCACCACTTTTGAATTGACACAACCATTTGTTGGGCCTTACTCATATTATTAAATTTTTTTTCCCGTCCTTTCCCAATTTCGTTTCTGTAATCTGTTTTTTTTTTTTTTTTTTTTTTTTTTTTTTGATTTTTTTTTTTTTTTTTTTTTTTTTTTTTTTTTTTTGCATCTTTTCTTTCAATCCAATAATTTTACTATTTTTTCCTTTAATTTTTTTTACTTGCAATTTTTGTGTATATTTTTTTTAATTCTTTCTTATTTTATTTACATATTCATAATCTCTATTTGTTATTTTTTCTAAAAAAAATTTTTAATTTTTTTGTAACAGTCTCACAAACTTCTTTTGTTTTTAAATTATAAACTTTACAATATTTATTCTTTTAATTTTTTATTTTTAAAAATCATTATTATTAGGAAAAAAATAAAAATAATAATTCAAAATCGATCAATCTTAATGGTATATTGATTGTTTTTACTTTTATTTAGTTGTTTTATTTTAATCGTAATGATCATTTCTTTTAATGTTATGTATTCGTTGTTTTTATTACTCATTTTTCTTTTACATATCATGGACTTTTATAATAAAATTTTATAAGTTCATTAATTTTTTTTATTTAAAAAAATTAATTAATTTCAATGTTAATTATTTATAATTTATTTTAGAATAATTAGATATTTTTAAAGTATATCATGTTTCAAATAATAATGTGAATGTAAAAATGTGAAAAAAAATATATATATATTCTTATGATGTAACAAATAAGTTGGAAAATAAGTTTACAGATAAAACTGACTTTAAATGTTTTGAAAAGGAAAACAATTGTAAGATATAAATGTTTAAGAAGAATATACCTTAAAATGAGTACGTAGCAGGTGAGATTTGCATTCCTTGGAAGCGAGAAAACCGTGTAGTGCCACATGTCAGAATATGCGTCAATTTCACGTTTTGAAATCAATTGTCTTTCGGGTAGATGGGCGATTCTTAGAAACCGTCAATTTGATTTTCTCAGAGAAACCGGTGAGTGGGATTTGATTAGGGTTGTCAGAAGAATGCAAACCGAAGGAGAATCAAAGATGGTCCAGGAAGAGGTTTTCATCGGTTCCATTGATCAAGGTACAACCGGTACCCGATTTATCATCTATGACAGTTCCCGAATCTTACTAGATCTCACCAATTTGAGTTCAGTTAGTTCTATCAGCATGCAAACAGGATATGTGTTTTAAACATAATTCTCTTGAGTTTTACTCCTTTTTTATTAATTTTTTCTTGAAATTGAATGATTTTTCTTTTTTTAACGAGTTATCGATGATTTATGATTCTATTGTTCTTGGGTTATGTAGATGGGTTGAACATCATCCGATAGAGATTCTTGTGAGTGTTAGAATGTGTATTACCAAGGCTCTTGATAAGGCCACTACCGATTGAATCTCACCAAGTTGAGTTTACTCAGTTCTTTCCTTAGGCAAAGTATTTGTGAGTTTACTCAGTTCTTTCCTCAGGCAAAGTATTTGTTTCAAACAGAACTCGCTTGAATCCTTTTTTTTTTCCTTATTTTTTTTTTTGAAATTTATTTTCTTTTATGGGTTATCAGTAGTTTTTGAATCTTTTGTTCGGAGATTATGGAGATGGGTTGAACATGAGATTGCGAGTGTCAGGTGATATTGCCAAGGCTCTTGATAAGGCCACTGCTCATAACCATAACGTTGACAATGCATTAAAAGCCATTGGCCATAGCAATCAGAGAGAAACTACTGTGTATGGAGTGAGATATGGATTTCTTTCATCATTTTTGTTTTTTGTTTTGGAACTGCAAATAAAAATTTTGTCTTAAAGATATTTATACTTTTTTAAACCGAGACCCGTTTTGCTATGCTACATTCGGTGTTCCGCTATGAAATTGATTTTGCCTTTTTCTTTAGAAAATTTTGTATTTGTTCTTTCAGGTTTATCGATAACTGATTTATCATCAGCTTTCTCTTTGGGCTCAATTTCGTCATCTTTCTTGCCAGCCCCTGTTCTTTATTTTGTTTTTATTTATCCATAATATTATATATATATATATATATTTATTCATTTTATGAACTTTTTAGAATTCAAATTAATCCTGTCAAGGTTTTGGCACCAAGCCTGAGATTTATACCTCAACTGCCTTCTACTGTTCTTGGTACACTGAACTTTTTGGAAGGTTTGTTGTGAATGAGAGAGCCAAGGAAGAAAATGGTGAGGAGAAGAGCAACCTGCATCCCCATCATAAGGAAACTGATGGGCTGCGTGATGATATTGATGAGAAAACGCCAATTGCTGATGTGAAAGCTCCAAATGTCTGTGAGGGAGCATCGAAGAAATTTAGCCTATTGCAGAGGCAATTCATCTCAAAAGAAGCAAAGACGGACACTCATCATGTTTCATCTTCCCATGGCAAAAACAGGTTTTGTTGAATGCCTGAATTTATTTGATCAATATATAATATAGTTACATAAATAGATCAAATTCTTCTCAATTTGAAGGGTTTTTACTGATTTGTTTAGTCTTTTCTTCTTGATGAGAGGACACGTGTGCACCCTAAACAAGTCAATGTAAAAGGGTAGGATTTGTACAGAAGTCAACTCAAATAGGCCTAAACCCCCAACCCTCAATATCTGAAAGTCATACTCACGAAGTCAACAAGGATAAGTGATCAACAACCTGTTACCATCGACCTCCTAAATGAGCTTGAGAGAGGTACCACCAAATCTCGGATCATGACCTGGTAACTCTCAACTCGTTTCGTACATCTTCCATGCCACGACTAGATGTGCACGACTCCTAACATCTCTTATGAGCCTACTATCACTTGGCGCGATCTCCCAGAAGAGATAGCTAAGACCCTCGATGTCCACCGGGGAGGGGGTCACAAAATTGGTCTAGAGGTCGGTTAGTGAGCTCGCAGTTCTTGACAGAAACGTGAATGGCACGATATCACAACCAAAGGAAATTCCACCATTCTAGGAGCAATTGGCGAGATTCTACAATCCCATAACTATCCTAATTGCCTACTGTTACGTAATAGCAAAGTACTAATCGGAGAGGTAATTGATTTTCTTTAATATAATCAAATCATAAACAGTCTAAGTATAGGAGAATAGTCTCTCTGAGAATTAATTGCATCTAATTACTCTCGAAATACTAACCTAGGCATCGGAGCTCTTCCCAGGGCACAACCCAACTCCGGTGACCTTCTTTACTTTCTTCTCAGGTTGTAGTGACTAACGTCATCATTGGGGTGACCCGAAGTTCACTTTTTAGCCCCATCACTTCTGGCACGGTTTGTGTTAAGTTGACAAAAAGCTTAGCTTTCTTCAATACACAAAATAAATAAAAAGCCTAATGACTCAATCACATCTAACATGCGTTCAACCACCGTGCCGAGGTTGACTACCTGGCAAGAAGCAACTTAGCACCGGTGAAATGGAGCCTGAAGCCAGGCCCCTAGCGGAGAACAATAGCCCAGCCTCGGCAGCCCGGTAGGAACCACTGTGGCCATCATAGTTTGGTCCCTCTCGGAGGGTCCCAACAAACCCTCCAATTGTGCAAGACAGGCTCGAGCAAGGGCGCCCTAATCCTAAGACCAATGGCGATAACCCCAGGCCACAGAGATCAGGGAGAACATAGATATAAGTTCCAGTGGACCTCCTAGAACGAATGGTGGTAGCCTTGGAGGGGATTTCCGGCAGGGGAGATTACATGTCCACTGGACGTACTCTAGTGCTCTCTCAAAAAAACTCACGACCAGCCCGAGGTCAAGCTGAGTGCACCCAACCTAATCCATCTTTGCCTTCAAAAGCCATGAACAACTTTCGGCTAGACGAACAAGGTCGGGAAATAGGTCGAGAGCAAGAAAGGTCATAGCAGACAAGGATACAACCCGTGATAGACCTCAAGGAAACCCTGAACAGTGGAAGAGGTTACAACCTTAGAGATCGACTCAACTGAGTAGCCATGTTGCGAAGTCAAAGGCAAGACGCTGGTCCTGAAGAGCAAGGGAGCTTGCTACGAACTCTTCTTGGAGTAAGGATGAGACCTCAACAAAGCTTGATCAAAATGACAAGCGATAATGATCGAGAGGCAGCCCCTAATCCACTAAGGAGGGAAACTCCCCCAGCTAATCAGGAGTCCCAAAGCAATGTGGACAAGCCTTAGCCATTTGTCCATAGCATCTGAACCACCCGGATGCTACCAAGATTCAAAGCCACATAGGCAAAATATGATGGCACAAGTGAACCTCTACAGCACATAGACGAATATGTGTCTTACATGGAGATGTTCGAGTACCTAGACCACATCAAATGTAGAGCCTTTCGGTCAACATGATCAAAAAGGCCAGTCCTGGTTCAAGGGCATTCCGGAAGCAAGCATCTCAAGCTGAACTCAACTGAAGGAGCTATTCTTGAAAAATTATCAGAGTAGCATGAGGTGCCAAAAAGACATCAATGACCTTTTCAACATCAAGTAGAAGATTGGAGAGAGTACGAGAAGCTACTACAGTCGTTTTACTGATGAAGCAATAGAGATGATGCCATCTACATCACTGCCTTCAAACAGGGTTTGCAAGGGGAGTAAGTAGCCCTCAGGCTAGCTGAGGAGCCAGTAAAACCATCAAGGAGTTGCAGACATTCCTAGAAAAACTGATCAAGGCTGAGGAGACAGCGGTCCAAAAGAAGATCCCTAGCTTTGCCTCAATCACTGAAAAAGAGAAAAATGGGCGACCAAAAAGCCCTCAGTTCTCAAAGAGGGACATGAATTAACCTCCATCCAAAGGGAGGAACTTCAGAAAAGAAGAGAAAGATCATCCCCGACCTCGTGGCCACTCCCTAGAAGACCTCACGGGCCGAAATTCTGCTAGTCATGATAAAGAGAGGTCTTCTGAAGCCTTCAAGACCTCTCAAGAGTCCAGTGGCTAAAAGAGACATAGCCAAGTTCTGCCACCACCACAAGGACCACAGTCATTTCATAGAGGATTGTTTTGAAACCAAACGTCAGATTGAGCGGCTAATCAAAGAGGGCCACCTAGAAGAGTTCCTGGCAAGGAATCTAAATCCTACTAATCCACCTCCAACATCCCCTTAGAATCAACGAGCTCTGGTCATTGAAAAAAATGCTATTGAAAGAACATCAAAACGAGCCTGAATTGAAAACTCAGAACCCCTCACAGTGTCCCTCCAAATCAGAGATTTTTTTGGTCCGCAAGATACTGGTGGACACTGGAAGCGTCGTGAATGTCCTATACCGGAAGGCATTCGACCAGATGGGGATAGACAATTATTTATTGAGAAGGTTAGACACAGCTTTGACCAGCTTCAACGGCAGCAAGACCTATGTTGATGGGATTCTCCGAGTCCCAATGACAGTCCGTGCAAATGGCAAAGAGGTCACTGACTTCATGGATTGGGTGGTAGTTGACGCCACAGGAACTTACAACGCTATCGTAGGTAGAATTGGAGTCATGGACCTAAGGTAGAAATTTCTCTGCTAAATTACAACATGAAAATCCAGGTTGGAGGTACCTGGATTGTCTAGGGATGGCAATGGGGCAGGTCAGGGCAAGTTTTTGAAGACCTAGACTTGCCCTGCCTTTCCTGGAGCCAGGCCCGCCCTAGCCCGTGACCTGCCTCAGGTTTTTAATCCAAGCCTGCGAACTGCCTGTTTTGTTACTACTAGGCCCGACATTTTGACTCATCCTATTTGTTAAAGATTCATTCAGAACAGCAAAGAGAATTCCCATAAGTATCATTTTGACAAAATAATAATAATAATAATAATAAATCAAAGAGTACAAAATCTTGCAATTAAGTACACATTCAAAACCTTGATTCAAATTAAGGAGATTTCAAGGAAATAAAACGATTGTGAAGATAAAATTGCAAAATTGAACACTGAAAATTCAAAATATATTAAAATTGAACACTGAAGATTTAACCACCATCACAG
>JAOXNR010000031.1:4240293-4247793 GCA_028571225.1 Parsonsia alboflavescens
GGCGAAAGGAAGGGAATTGCACATTCACCTTACGACCCTAATGCTTTCGATCTGGTGATCGCAGTAAATAAGAGCTCTTGCCTCCTTCTGCGGGGAGTTGAGTCTTATTTGCAGTGTGAGCTTTCCAGGGTCCAACTTTCAATCGAGTGAATAGCAGGCTTGTAGTTGAATCGAGATTGGCAGAGAAAGGGCCCGTGCGAGCCCTATTAAGTCACGTAAAGGCCAAAGGAAGGTGCCAAGCCGAAGTGTAAAAATCTCATAGGTCAATATCTGCTCAGTCTCTGTTAGCAGCTTCAGTAGGATTCAGGTCTTTTCTTTCTTTCCAACTGCTCATCGCTCACCTGAGCCGTATGATGTCGTTGTTCACCTCATGGCCAAACAGGCCAAGGAAAGCCTCAACAGCACCAAAGAACCCTACTTCTTTCAGTCAGGCCGGTCACCTACCTCAGAAAGGGGAGTTCCCGCAGAGGAAGCGCAGCGGCAGTTTTCAATCATACAATGTGTACTCGTATCGTAGTCAGACTTTTAGTAGTAGTAGTAGCTGTCCTCGTTATCCTCTTTTCATTGCCTTAATGGCATACATCTTCTAGTCGGCAGGGCTCGATAAGGCTTCTCTAGGATTGTAGGGGGCATTTTCCCCCAAGACAGGATTCTCAGAAAGTACTAGCTGAAAAAGAGAATAACAAGAGTGTTTCCGCTCCCGGATTTGGAGATCCCTATTCTCGAACTCTCTTACCTGGCCAGGGGGGGAGGGGTGAACTCTAACTCTATCTTCTCCGCATCAAGGAAAAGAGCAGAGATCTTTGTTGAAGACAGCACAGCAATGCGCAATCGCTAAACAAGACCAAAAAAGCTATATCAAAAAGATCAGTATAACTAATCGGCTGGCGGCTTCTAGAGAACATTCCTATCTCAAAGGAAAGGGGAAGAGCCTATTCTATTTCTATTCCGAAAGACTCCATCACTTGATTCAAAACGAAGAAAGTTAACAAGCGCAAAAAAAGACTCAATCCATATCCATATCCATAAAACAAAAAAGGATAGTCTAAAGAAAGAAGAGGGGGCGTGCCCAGTCCCAAACAGTGCGTTCTTCAGTTCCGCCCTTCGGGAATCAGATGATGAGAGGACCAAGCCAAGGCTAGACGATCGTGTCATTATCTATACGCCCGAAAAACCGTCGTATTCTATATCTTCCTTTTTGCCTTGCCGAGAGGGCTTACGGGTCCGTGGGCACAGTTGAACAAGGCTCGTATTCATGCATTAGAGGGATGATTTTCTAGCCTAGTTCTTCCACATGAATACCATATGATAAAAAGAAAGACCGATTTACCTGTGTTAAGGATAGTGCACTAGAATCAATAGAATCAGAATCCGATGTGAAATAAGATAGTAATATAATTAGCTCTATGATATGATATGCAATGGCTTCAATGGAGTGAATGCTTGTACTCCTAGTTGTACTAGAATACCATATTAGAAGAAGGAAATATATGATATAAGAAAGAAAGTTCAGAGTTTAGATGGAATGCTTGCTATCAGTGCATTAGATGTCCTTGTTGTCCAGTACCAATCCGCTTTCAAGGTTCAGTGTGCCTGTGCCTTCGTTCCTGTCATTCATCCAGTCTCTTGCAAGTGCTATCAAATCCTCTGTGAGTGAGGATACTCTTTATTTTCCTTATTATATATATCGTTCTTAGGATAGCCTATGGCTAGTTAAGAGAGACTTTCTTATATTCATACTATCGGTCAGTGCGAGTGTGAGTACGAGACGAGCCAAAGGTGCGTGCCAGGTTGAAAGTCTTGAATCCGCTCTTACTGGTCTCATATCCGCTGCTCGAGTGAAAGTGGGAATTTGGTAGGATTATAGAATGCCTGCTTCTGGTTCTTAGACGAGGAAAACAATCCAATCAGTGCGGTCAGTCCTTGACTTCGGTCGTAGGTTGAAAACCTATTCCAGTCCTTAGCCCCTTTGTGATCCTTACTCAAGATCCCCGAATCCGAATAGAATGAATGAGATATCCTTTCGTTTAAGAAGAACGAAAGAAGACGATTCCAATCTTAGAGTCTAAGGGACATTTCTTATCGTGGATTCTGTGCATCCATTCTAAGATCGTACATTCAATTAAGAATGAAGTATGTGAGTCTTTATTTAGAATTTAGATTAGAGCTCGCTCTCTCAGTCCACTAGAAAGACAAGCCATACAGGGGGAAGCCATAGAGACAAGTCTAAGTGCAGTTCCTATTGCCATTGAAATTTTCGTATTGTACCTTAAGTTTGGGTACGACCGGACAACTGCCCCTCATTACACTTCACAAAAACTATATCTCGATTCAAGTAGAAGGAAGGCAATTGACTCTATCAAGAAGGTATGGAACTTATCGATATAGTTCATTCCTTCCACTTTTTTCTCTGCCACCCTCGTGGCTGGCTCCTCGTCATCTCTTCTATATGAACTTACTTGGCAGTGAAGGAAACCAACTGAAAGAGATCCGTAAATTGAATCTCTATGGACTAGGGAAGAAAGGAAATAGTTATGGAATCAAAACAGGGTCTCGAGGAATTTTCAACAAGAAGGATTGGAGACCTAACCTAGGGACCAGCCCCAATGCTGCAGTCTAGCAGTGCACCCTCATAAGGCGATCCCCTAATTGAGTTTTCAAGAGAAAATTGCCGAACCAGGCCATTTATATTGATTGACAGAGAGCAAAGAACTAACCGGTGTTAGCAGTGTTTCCGGTTTTGCCCACTTCTCACTGGACATGCCAGTCTTGAATGCCAGGACAAAGAAGCTGTTTAGGAAGAGTGAATAGCACTTCCCGGTCAGTTTCCTTTCTTGCTTACCGGAGAAGGAGGAGATCCTCTCTTTTACTGTACAAATAGATCAAGTGGAAATAAAAACCTAGCTCTGTGGGAAGCAGCTGCCAAATAAGACCAACCAATAAGTAGACTTTTCGGTAAGCATTCCTTGATAAACTCTCGCCACCTTCAAGCTAGGTTTAGATGGAGGGAATGATTGAACATTAGTCTGAGTAAGGGAAGTTTCTAACTTTGAAAGGAGAAGCAGCTATCAGTTACTTCCTTCCCGACTGAGACTGTCACTCTCTTCTAGTGAGAGAAGAGTGAGACTAGGACAGGTAAGTGACTGGATACACAGACTTGGAATCCGCCAACCAATCTCCTGTTACCGGCAAGCAAGCAAAGGAAACTTCCCCACGGAGCGGTGCGAAGCAAAAGGGGTAAGGACGAAAAAGGGCTTAGAGAAAAGAAGCTCTTCTTGAAGTGAAGAAGGAGCTGTGGCACTTTGAATCGTATCATCCATAGATAGCAAAGGAACTAGCCATTGGATATCTTGAATGGGCAGAAGGTTCTGAAATAAAAAGGAAAGACCAGTATACGGCCTTTGAAAGGCAACTCGTGCTCAAACAAAGAGGGGGAAAGAAGGTCTTGTGGAAAAGACTAGCAGCCCTACCCTAGTTTCGAATCTAGTCTCGGCATCAAGATTGGACTAGCTAGGCGAAATGGAAGTTTAATGTCCCAAAAACGTCTGTATCCGATCTTATATACGCTATTTGTCCTGCAAACAAGCCAAAATGAAAGTCATAGTGCTACTCCAATCAGCGCAGGGGAAGAAGCCTAGAACAAAACCAGGTTAGGATAAAATAGAAAGAAGAAAGAGGGCGTACCTTGCCAGAGTCGGCAACTCTCTCTGGCAGGGCGGGCTACACTGGTGCAATCAGTCACTTCTGCCTTACCAACGTATGTTATGCAAACATAAAAATTCCCTATTAATGTTGCAGATTCCATTGATCCTTTAAATAGAGAGGTCCTCCGGGGTAAGTAGTGGGAGATAAGGAAAATAAACCTTGTTGCGTGGGAACATGTTTGTAAACCCGGGTGGTCTTAGATTGCGGAAAATGGAACAAGTTAATGACGCTCTCTTGGCAAAGACAGCATGGCGGCTGGTTCAGTCTCCTCAATCTCTTTGGGCCAAGGTTTTTTCATCTAAATAAATATAAACAGAATCCTCCTTCTTCATTTTATGTCCCTTCATTGCATTCGGCATGATCCTTATTTGGGCCTTTCCCCTTTATATAGGATATTTAGTGAACCAATCTAGTCCAATCCCAACCGGTTCTAGATATTCTGGAGGTGGAGCTTGTTGAGGAGGGAGGAGTCAGCACTTCCCAAGATGATGGGATGGGTGAGGCCAATTCACGTGGCCTAGCCTAGTCTCTGCAAAGCAGCAAACAAAGCCCACTCCGCCCAATATCAAGCAAATGTCATTCCAAGCCGAAAGACCTCTCTAAAGTAGGTCCAGGCCCAGAAAAGCAGTCCAATCGTTTGGCTTTGGCCTTGGTATCCAAGGAACATCACGTGGATGCGAGGGTGGGTTCCTCAGTAAGCCTGGTCAAGTCCAGCTCATCAACA
This sequence comes from Parsonsia alboflavescens, assembly GCA_028571225.1. Classification (NCBI taxonomy): domain Eukaryota; kingdom Viridiplantae; phylum Streptophyta; class Magnoliopsida; order Gentianales; family Apocynaceae; genus Parsonsia; species Parsonsia alboflavescens. The sequence continues at coordinate 4,244,723 of JAOXNR010000031.1, forward strand.
ACATCTTCTTCCTCCCTCTCGGTCGTTCCCACAGGTAACCCTAACACAGCGCCATCTCATGGAAAACAAACAGCTCCATTTTCAGAATCCAAGCTTCCCCTTCCATAAGCTTCGCTAAAGCGACTACATACCTTCGCTCCCCTCATTTCTTTTACTGGTTTATGGAAAAGGAAACCATAAATGCAGGTTATTTTTATATATAATAATCTCTCTTAAAACGTTGACAATAATGTTCTTGATTTTTATTTGTGGTACTTGTTGGCAATTAAATGATGTGTCTTACATCTGAGGTATCCTAAATGCGAGCTAGATATGCTGACTGATTTCTGGTCTGTCTCATGATCACTATTCAGAGGAAGGAGAGAAAAATGCAAATTTCTCTCATAATGTCACGAACAAGGAAAAGGTTATTGCAAAATTATAGCTCAGGAAAGAGCACGTAACTAAACAACTCTCCTTATCCAGAAAGCGTAAGGGCTTTAACTTAATTAAGTCCATACTAAGTGTGGAAGGTGAATGTCGAGCTGGCCGGATCTGTAAGACGTCATCCCGGAGAGGTGCGAGGAGGTTTATTTCTTTTTAGGAGGAGAGGGAAGTGAGGAGAGAGAGAGAGAAAAAGGGCCTAAAGGGCCTGTAGAGAGGAATAGTGTAGAGAGAGTAGTGGGTCTACTGGCTTGGGGTAGGAAAGGACTAGGCTGTCGAGTGACGATTGGCCGAGGGGACTTCCATCATGTAGCTGGGTACAAATAAGCCAGTTAAAGACGAGCAGGCAGGGCGTTAAGCTAGTGCCAGTGGGGTACGTAAACGAGGACAGATCACATGGTTTTGTACTGGTCAGTTTTGAGCTGTCGAGTGACGATTGCTCTATCTCTTAAGAAAGGGGAGTACTCTCTGACGGATTCGCTCTATTATTGCTTCCTATTCTTGAGGGAGTGATCGGGATTAAGCCGCGTGGCGATACCCGCGAAAAAGAAAGTCCTATTCGCTCTTTGGGGTGGGCCTTTCGTACTCAAATCCGTACGGGGAAAGGACAATTATTCAGCAAAATCTAGTGGATGGGGTTCCATATTCATGAAAAGCCAGGTTTGAACCATGTTACGGAACCAAGACAAGAATTCTTACTAAGGGCGTTAAGCATAATAAGAAAGGGTTAAGGGCCTCCAACGCCTATAAATAGAAGCTTCTTTCAGTCTCTATTTGGCAAAGCAAAGGGAGACGGGACCGAACTTAGAAGTAAGAAAGAAAGACTTTGAGTAGCCATGGATATCGCCGGAAGACTTTCAATAATTCAGCAAGAAATACAAACGGTCGAAAGCCAAAAGCTCCAACAAGAGCAAAGACTAGGGCTGATATGGGAGCATCCGCCTGCTCTCGATCCGGAGATAATAGGAAGAGTAATGCAACAGATCCGGGACCGCATTCGTGCCCTCGAGGAAAGGAGGAGGGCGCTGCTCGCAGAAAAGCAAGCGCTCATTGTGCAGGGGGCCATAAACAACAGGAGGGGAAATGGAAACAACGGCGGAAACTAGAAGAGAAGAGTCCGTCGACTCTTTCTAGAAGATTAAAATAAGTAGTCCGTCCATAAGCTTCGCTAAAGCGACTACATACGACGCAAAGTAGTGTGTTTTAATGCATGGCTTTCTTTGTTATCTTTCATCTTGTTCTATGTCTTTTGTTCACTTAATATGTTTTTAGTTAACTTTGTAATGTTGTGTTTAGTTGTTTGGCTGCTTTGTCTATGTGTGCGTAAGCTTCCTATTGGATGTACTTCCCATGTATGTAACGGCTATTAATGAATAAAAAGTGCTGGTCTGCTTTGTTAAATATTCCTTATGTATACGTAATTAATAATCCCAGAGGGAATCCGGATCTTGAGTGAACCTCAAAGCCATGCCAGCCTGGAGTTAATTCTTTCTATGGACAGCCTTTTTTTTAAGACCTAATCTAGGCATTAGCCATTTAAAAAGACAGATCCAACTCAATCTTTTCTCGGAACCCAGCTCCAACTACTTCTTCGTAAGTAAGGTTTCTGATAGTTGATAATTCCTTCAGAGGTTTTCAAGCAGTGCAGAGAGGACCTCTTCTGTAAGGACTCATAGAAGACTTTTTCCAGACCTATTCCTTCGCATGCTTCTAAGGCTCGAACTCGTCACTAAGTACGAGAGCTCTAAGGCAAGCTCCTGCCCTAGGACTAGTAGTGCACTCACTAACTCCCCTCCGAGCTTACTCAGAGGGCTATTGCTTCACTTTCATGTCTGCGGATGGAGATCTATTTAATGAATGCTATAAATCAGACGCTTTTCTTCCGGATTGTCTGCTATTTAATATAATATTAATAGAAGGATGAAATCTTCCGTTTCAATCCCACTCGTCGGTTTATCTATTTATGTTATGATTGAGCTAACTGACTGAAACCTTTCCACTGCGGTCGGGTAGGACCTAGATGGCTGGTGGATCAAGGGTGAGCCGTTCAACCAGGGATCTATCCATAGTTTTGTGTCAGTTCCCGGTCCGATGAAGTTTGAGATCCCCTCAAGGACTATCGATTTGGCCGCCGCTATTGACCTCCAGTCTCACTCGGGTTTGGGCGTGCCAAAAAAAGAAAAAAAAACCTTCCCTTGGCTCTTCCCCGGCAGGATAGACAGGACTCTCGGTTCGTCTGAGCCTGAGTCGCGGATAGAGGCCAGGAAACTATCCTGCAGATTCTTCCTAAACAGAGGATTCGAGAAGAGTAAGAACATATTCTGATTCAACTTTTCTCTCTGTCACTGAGCTACCTCCTTCTCTAACTCTATAAGAAAGATAGAACTTCGAGTGAAGCGGTATGCAGCTCTGATGCATGGCATGGTAGGTAGGAAAAACCAGCTGTTGGAAGGATAGTCGTTGAGCTTTCTTTCTCGACGTAGAACTAAATTGGGATGTTTCAGATTGATTTGCTTTCAAAACAAGGAACAAAGCAACTCGACCCTCTCCTTTCAGTCGAGTAAGGAAACGACCAGTCAATTCAATGATTACAATCCGAAAAGGTTCGAAGCGGTATCCCTTTCGCTTTATCTTTAGGAAGGTTATTG
>JAOXNR010000031.1:4255293-4268040 GCA_028571225.1 Parsonsia alboflavescens
GTATGAGTGTTCTTAGAACATCCCAGATTAGGGTTCTAGACACTAAACCTTGGGTTCTCAATCACTTTGGGTGAGGTATTGAGTTGTTTTCCAAATTAAGAGATTGCTTGTTGTATTGGTTTAATCTACAAAGGTCTTTCTAATCTCCCAAAACTTATCTTTGATGAGTCCTTTATCTTATACTGATTTGGTTTGATTATTAGTGTGAAAATTAACCCTTTCAACTTATAAGAAAATCACATCTGTAGTGCCTAGTAGATCCAGTAGCAATGAGCACCTTGCGAGCAGGCAGCAATCCGCCATTTTTGCACCCAGCAAAATGCAGTTAGCAAGCAGGCAGCCGAGTAGCTGGTCAAAACAATGGAAGCAGACTTGCGCTCCAGTAGACCGGCATTCTATCAGAGGCAAACTACTGTTGGATTGGCGAGGCTGAGCAAACCGACTGGAAATGCTGTCGTGGGCTTCCGATGGCTAGACAGTTACTAGTCAAGGCAGGCAAAGATAGTTGTCAGCTGGTTAGGGATGGCGGCTAGGGTTTCCTGAGGAAGAAGATGAAGCAAGGGCTTCAGATTTGCAGAAAAGGACCTCTACTTTCCAATATTTCTAGTTTTGGTCCTTAAGTTTTTTTTTTTTTTTGTTAGCCCAATCAGGAGTTATTATTACTATTATTATTATTTTAATTAGAGTTTTTTGGGGCCTTTAGAACTAGTAGAAGTACCATTGGTGTAGACAACTCAAATTCGATGGCGAATATTTTCCTAGCTAAGGAGAATGATGCAGGTTGACTCAAGTTTGGAATGAGCTCAAATTTGATTGGGCAACTAGAAACGGCCCAATGGACAAATCCATTGTTTTGCAATGGCCTAAGGCAGTTTGGGACCGCCCGGGACCTTTTTTACGAACTTTTGAGCTTTTATGGTTTTAGGGTTTTTTTATTTTCAATTAGGTTTAGGATAGATTTTAGGTTATAAATATCTCATTTTGTCTTAGTTAAACAGGCTCTTAAAAAATATGATAATTTTTGACTTTTATCGTTAAACTGAAAACTAAATAGTTTTCACCAATTTTCAGTTCTTCTTTCTATTTAGCCGTTCTTTTCGTTATTGTTCTTGCATCAACTTTGCCCTAATAAAAAGTTTCCATTTCATCCCATAGCTTGATTTTGTTTTTTTCCTAACTCTGGATATCCTATTATACATTATTATGTCATTTTCGGATATACTAATAAAAAAATTAATAAAAATCTTATGCATAACTTTCAATTATTATTTTTTATATATTTTATATACATAAATTAAACCCTAAAGATATTTGATCTTTAAGAGATACGTGCTAAATTCTAACTGATGTAAAGGGAATGACACAAAAAAGTGTAATACGAGATATAAAGCATCTTGTCCTTCTTTTTTCCTTTTCTTTAGAGAGAGAGTTCTTGATATAAATACGTAGTGAAGTAGTGAATTTCTGCTACATATATCTATCATCAAAATCTAAAAAAATTACACAGCAAAAACTAAAATTATGCATTAAAATCATAAAGAATTTCCAAAATATACATAAAATTATCTCTACCAATGACTATCATTACTGAATTGATAGCTATTCAATTCCAAATATATTCAAAAACATGAATCTGGTATCATTGAGAATTTGACAGTTTTATAAGATATATGTTGCATTCAAATAATTCAAGCAAACCAACATTGCTAAAAGAAGTTAACAAGAAATATCAACTATGGTAACAGAAGCAGCAGAGAGAGAGAGCAAGTAGCAATGGCCTTCAAAGTCCCTTTTGGAAACTATTCCAGATCAACAATCCCAAAATTGGAAAGGAGGATTTTTATCTGCTCTACAAAATCAGAGCCTGTTGCATACTCTGTTAACAACCCGACCGCAAAACCAAACATTGCCCATCTGCACAATTCATTTCCCAAATATCAATATAGATATAGATATATGTTTATATCCAAATAACAATGAAATACCAGAACTGAAATGAGTTGAGATGAATCATCTCTAAATTTAAAATGTTGTATTTCATTTTCATCTCTTTCCCATAAAAACCTTCTAAATACATCCCACTAACCAGATACTTTATGATAAAAGTTTAAGGTGACTACCTATACCTGTGAAAGAAGCAGGACTTTCAAAGGATTACATAAAACTAAACATAAGTAGAGCAGTAAACACATGTATACCTTTTCACAGTAATTCACATAAGTTATCAGTAAAGAAAACCTTTCTCATTGATAAAAATATACATAATATTAACTTCTTCTGTGTAAAAATTAAGTGAATGCTTACTTACCATAAAACAAATAGAAAATTCATTTTCTCGAAGTGCAACATCCTTTTGATTAGATTAGAAATGTAAAGGAAAGAAACATAACCAGAAAAATGTAACAAGTTTATATTTTCACTTCCAGAGTGAAAGGCAATGCTCGAAAATTGATTAGTAAAAATCAGATACATATATCTCTTCTCAACTGCTTACCCATGACTATGGATAGGCATAATGGTGCTTCAGGCCATAAAAGTAAAATCTTTATATGCATGAATTTTAACAACCAACTAAGACAGCATTGAACAGGGAGAACAACACAAGAACATCAAGATAGAGAGCATATTATTCAGCAAGCTTTGGGTTTTAATTATTTCCGAACCAAAATAGCAGATGTTGGTAAAGGAATTAACATACAGGGCAGAATACTATAAAAGAACAACAAACCATCTGACACACAAAAACTTGCTAGCCCTTCACAATACACTGCTTAGAGGGAAAGATCTTTACTGATACTTGAATAGCTTTCTAGAAAAAGAACATGAGGAGCCTAGCACTACCAAATGAGAATTTATACATGGTGAACGTGTAATTGGTTGTCTATCAAATATCAACATATCATGCTTCATTTCTGTCAAGCCTCTCTTACTCCTCTAATGAGAAAGCAAAGTCAAATCGCCTGATTATTTAATTAGCAGATAAGATTGTAATAGAAAAAGGGGCCTCAAAGTTTATCCTCAAAGAGTTAAGGAAGAATGAAAGAATACCTAGCAAATCCTTTCTCTGGAAAATGTAGGTAATGAAGCAAATGTACCAACAACTAATAGCCAAACATACCACTAAGAGTTGGAATCTTGAAAACAATCATCGGTGTACTTTCTAGTTTCTACCATGTGTCCAAAACCAAGAAAACATGAAAATGATCCCAATGTCAATTAGATCAGGCTTCACAGCCATATGTTCTTGTGTTTTTCTTTCATATTCTTTTCTTTTGTGTCCACTTCAATAAATTTGAATTAGTGAATTAGCTAAAAAAGCTATGAGCACCTGACCATATACTTGGTTTAGCTCACAATCATTGATTTGAATTCAATCTGAATCTTAACTCAAGGGATGGTTCACATTCTTTTCTATTCTAATGGAGTGCACGAGTGAAAAGATTGAACATTAGGAGGAATTCTACTGGGAAGAAATGAAATGAAGTCCGAGAAGTTCAATATTAGGATATGTATGTAGATTCAAGATTAAAGTTGCTCTAATTCCTCAACTAAATTGGAGTCAAATGGTTCTTATGACAAGAATAAGCAATAAATATTTGTGTGACTAAGAATTTGCTGACAAATATTTCTTTTTTGAACAAATCTTGGAAAATCAAAGCTAGTTGAACACTATTGCACACTGATATTGGTAATTGGATAATTGAAACTGCTATGAACATGAATGGATTATTTCTAGAAGAGTAGATCAAATTCTCTTCCAACTAAAGAGGTTAACAAGCGATGTTACAATTTTGCACACACATTTTATAAGGAGAGATTGCTCCCTTAAATTCATAGCTCAATACTCAAGTTCCTTCGTATGTGCATGATTGTATCCATTTGTTTTACGCAGAAGTGTTTAAATATGTTAAAGACAAAAGAAATTGCCAACTTCAGAAACATCAAGAGGGATCACTACAAGAGTGGAAAATCAGAAACATTGCTAACAAATTAAAGAATGCTAATTCGAATTTGCAATACCTGCCATTAGCAATTTCGTTCTTTAAAATGAAACCAAAGAAGGGACTTTGATTAGCTTCTTCTAACTTTTTCTGCTTAAAGTATTCTTGAAGCTCCTTAGCCTTTTGCCTCTGAAACTCCATGGTAACCACATTCTTATCCTCCACAGCCACCGCCACCGCCACCGCCACAGGCTTGGGAGGAGCACTCGGTGGTGGCGGACGAGAAGCAGCCGGAGATGAAGGGGGTGGTGGTGATGGTGGGACAGGCTTTACAGGAGTAGGAGGTTGGGCCACCGGTCTTCTTATAGGCCCTTCAGCCTGAGAACTCCTTATCGTAAGTATAGTGGACTTAGGTACACAAAATCTGAAAGTTGAAGATGATATTGAGGTAGAAGATGAGGAAGAAGACGAAGATGAAGCTGGTGGTGATAGAGGGCTTCGAAGTTTGATGCAGGGAAATGATGATGATGATGCTACTGACATTTTCTAGGATTTTCTCTGTACCCCTTTTTTTTTTCTTTCCTCTCAGTATCAAGTTTTTGATGGAAAAGAAGAGGGAAGGATGTTCTGTGGATTAAGAGGGTTTTTTCATTATCAGAATCAGTGATTGTCTGAGAGAGATGTTCTGTGGATAAGATGAGGCCAAGTTTCTTAGGAGAGATGGTCTGTTGCATTTAGTCCACACGAAAGTCGGAGAAACCAAAACTCTCGAGTAATTTTATGCTGACTTTTGTTAACTGCTTATATATACCCTCTAGTCTCAGCAGTAACTGTCCCAACAACAAGAGGTCAATCCCAAAGTAGACAAGAAATTCAGAATTCTCCAATGGGTTTATGTCCTTGTGTTGTTTCCATGGTCACCCTTTAGAGCATCTCAGTAGATGGATTGATTGATGTTCTTTCAATTTAAATTGACGATCATTTGTCATTTTAATATTTCAGTATATAAAATAAATTTAAATTTTATCAATATCCTTTTTATTAAGTAAAATATCAATATGTATAAAAATTAACCTGAATATCATAAAAAAAAAAATTTTTTTTTTAAAAGTAAAGTTCACTGTCGCTTTTCAATAGGGATATTTTGGAGAAAAAAATTTTAAAAAATAAATTAAAGGTATGAGGTTTTAAATAGAACGGATTCATATTATTGTGATATTGAACTTTTCTAACTGCATCGGTAGCCATTTTTTATGGACTAATTTAAGGAAGGGTTGCTCAACTTCTCCATAGAATCAGTTTGTCTGGACAAAAACAACTTTCCATCATCAGAAATTCAGCTTACCTTTGTCCTGTCTCACCCACATTAGAATTAGAGTTAGACAAGAAAACAAAAGATTCCCAATCTTTTGAACACAAGTCTGAATGCCCATCGTTTCCAGGTTGCTAAAAGTGAGAGTGTCCTGTTTTGAGTTTCCTCATCCATATGTAAAGCAAACAAGCTGGAAACCCTTAACTTAGCAGATCACAAGACACCCAAGTTTTTCGGAGCTTTAATACAAATTAAGCATTTAGTGAACTCAATTTGAAAACTAATCACGCTAAACATGCATATCTTGCATACTTACAAGGTTTCTGAGTAAATCACATAAAATCTAAATGGAAGCCAATAGGAATAATGAGTTTGGTTTCCTGATCTCATATTTCAACAGAACCCAAGACCAAGCTCTCAGATAAAATTCTAAGATGTTTAATTTATCTATTTTAAGGCTCAGCCAGAGAGACCTACTACTTTCACTTTCACTTTCAAGTTCTCATACATTTTTTAAGAATCAGATCAACAAATGGAAGTATAAACCATGTGAACCGATCCATCTTTTAAGTCAAGAGAAAATCCCATTTTTGGTAATCAGCTCCTTGGCCTTCATTCAATTCAAGCCCCCTTACAAGCATAATCGGGAAAAATGTCAATCCAGATGTTATCAGATGAAGGGAAAAGGAAATATGAGAAATTGTATAAACCAATATATAACAAATTATACAAAAGAAATAAATCATGCTGAAATAATGAACATGGTGACTCATGAAACATCAATTTCATGGAAAAGCTGAAAATCTCAGAGCGACAAAATTGAATATCAAAGAACTCAGAATATAGACACAACAAACCAAGTCATGCCAAAACCAGCATGGGATATAATCTGTGTATTGGCACTTTCTCCTTATCTTCTAGTTCCTTGTTTGAGTTTCCCTGTATGGCATGATCTTCTAAGTGCCCTCCTAAGCAACATATCATCAAATGCCATCCTATGAACAAAGCCCAAAACAGTTGCAGAGAGGCTCAAATCTACATTATTGTGCATGAACAGGTCCTTTCATTCCTACTGTCAAATTCATCATCTGATCCATCATCCTCACTGCAATGAAACAAAGGGAAATCTAAATATACTGGTGAAGACATTAATAACAGCAAAAGTTCAAATATATGGTTAGTTTTAAAGTTGAAATTTTTTTCTCAAAACACAGGTTGCTTTACAAAATTTGATAAGCATATTTAGGCAGCTTTTTCCAAATATTTTACCCATTAATCTTTCCTACATTAATTTCTGAAGTAATGTGACCCTGAGTTCACCAAATAGTTAAGACTCACAAAATGCAATGAGTTTTTTAACTCCTAATGTTGTTTACAAATGTCTAAAATGACTTGCAGCTTGAAACAAAAATAGTTCACACCAACTAGGTATTCCCCTACCAGTCCTTTACAAGGATTCCAAACTCTAAGACCTTTATAGCGAGGAGGCACATGCGAAGACAAATTAATATTTGTATGAAAAATTTGGAATCTTAGTCACTTTAAATTCCTGATGCGCAGGAAAAAAGGACTTCAGTCCTGGTTGTATATGTACAAAATGGCCCAAGGAAGCAAATATCCTTGATGACTCCCAACATGAAGGTACAATCAGGCTTAACAAGGACCAGTGTTAACAACATCAGAGGTGAACCTGTCCTGTTACTATAATGTCGTCAAAGAAATGATACAAAAATTAGGAAGGGAAAAAATAAGATGTTATGTCCCACAAATAGAAATATCATGAGATGTTTTTGTGGCTGTACATATATTTGCATTCATGTCCAACAAGCATCAGAAAGCAAAAATTGAAAAAGGTAAAAAGTTCTGCTCGTCTAATAAACTATTGGGCAGAACTTCAAAATTATTAATGCGAGGCTCACACAAATATGTATAGCAAACGTCTGTGGAGGATCGCAGGCCAGATTGGCGAAACACGTACAAAAACATGAATATATACCACTGACAATAATTCTGACCCGAGAAAGAATAGGGAGCTAAGTCCATAATAAATTCAAAAAGTAAAATGAAGACACCCAGGATTCATATGCCACAACTCATACATGGGTCAACACTCAACTACATAATATTGTCCTTTCATTCTGTTGTATTTAGAGCAATTTTATTTTTATTAAAAGCTTTTAAATACATGACATCAAGTACCACCACCACTCACAACAAGCCCCCCACCCCACCATGGGCTGGGAGAAATGACCTCTTCTACCTATCAGCAGCTGTATTTTCTGGCCTAGCAGGTTAGCTTGTTGATCTAACTTTAAAAAAAAAGGAAAAAGGACAAAATGTTAGCCAAATGCCAAATAAGAAAATGAATAAACAGAAACTGAGGATGAAAGGAAAAAAAAGGGGACACTAGAATTGGTGAAAACTAGAGTAATTCACCCCAATTATCCAGAAGCTGAACACGTTTCAGTAATATGTGCAAGGTCTACATTGTAAGCTCCATGAAACTCAACATTATATTGCACAAGAAACAGATCTCCCTCTTGACAATGTACTTCAGCTCCAATGCATTGAGGAAGACATCATAAAATTATGACACTTGTTTCGGGCAGATTCCTAGACAGTTGAATCACTTTTGGGCATGAATTGCATGAGTTTTAACTGTTATTGCTCATTGAAGCCTTCTTTTAACTTCAAGGAAAATATGTTTCAAAAACCCACACAAGTAAAACACCTGAGATAACACCCACTGAAAAGGTACCAAAACAAGAAGACAGTCTTCTTCCCTGCCCATGAAAAACTTCTCCAGCTGTACAATGTTTACAGATTCTACTAAACAACAAAATTTTACTTGGCATGACAACTAATGACTCAACTGATTACCAGATGTTTTTTGAGATGAATGTCATGACCACCACAGCATCCTAATCGGCTATTGCAAGCATCAGATTTCTCATAGACACCAAAAATTTTCCTCCAAGAAGTATATGCCTTTCAAGTAGCAATACAAAATATTCTAGCTCCCAGACATTTCTACTGAACCACGGAAACACTATCAAAGGCACAACTCAGAAGGCAACCTCAAGTTATCATTTTTTGTAACCTTGACATGTAGGGTTGCAATTAAGTGAAATTTTCCTTTCATCAAGACTATTGTTGAACCACCAAGAGCAGGTTGAATGAAAACACAAAAAAGATATTTGAACTAAATTTTTTATTGGGGACAAAAGTTCCATACCTAAGTTCAAATTCTCGGACCTCAACAAGTTCCCCTCCAGATGTATCTGTCCATTGTACTTTCCTTCTTGTTGTATGAACATCAGGATCAGTAGCCTTTTCACACAGGGACTCGTGTTCATCATTACTATCACTAGAAAGTAGAATACTGCACGATGGTTTCTTCAAGCTACTCCTCAGAGCAAGCTTTGTATTGCAATTGTTGTCATCTGTAAGATCAGGGGAATGAATCTGATCAACAGATTTTGCAGGAACAGAAGACTGTGGCGAAACAACTTCTTGCTGTTGAGTAGGGCCCACTTTAAGAGTGGATTGGCTCTCAAGTCCAGCGGAAGTGCGACCAAAGCAAACAAATGAGGCGCACCCGCGGACACAACGATTTTTACCAGAAGCCAGCTGGAGATCAGAATTGGTTTCTTGGTCCACCAACTGGTAGTGATTCCACGGCGTCACTCTCATGGGCTTCTCTTCGTGCTTCTGGCCCAAGAGAAGAAGGGTCAGGCCCTTGCTATACCCTAACGCCGAAGAAGAGAAGAACCCTCCTCCTTCCACTGCCAATAACATTAGTTCTTCTCATCTGGGCATCCTGAAGATATCGTTATTTAGTGAAAGCTCTTCTCTCCAGCGCACAAACAAGTCACCCACTGTAATATATCCGGTCAGATTAACTGCAAATTTAGTCAACCGAAGGAAATTAACCATTATATCTATGGAACATCAGGGAAAACAAACAATAAAAAAGAGCATCAAATGTTCTTGCATGAGAGAAGAATAAAACAGCACGATTGTAAATTGCGACCCTAAAAAACTGGCTCTATTGTCCAAGGATAGCATTGAATTTCCTTAAATCCCTAAATGCCCTTGAGGTAAAAATCTAACCGATCTAATTTAGCTCAAAAACTTCTTAAAATTGCCATACGAACTTCTCCCAAACCCAATAGCAAACCAAAAAAAAAAAAAAAGCCCAAAACACAATCGAGAGGAAACGAATAGCCACCGATACCCGGCATATACATGCATTTACTATATAACATAATTTTTATTTTATTTTTTTGAAAAAATCAAAAATAAAAAAGCACTCCCAGATTCAAGCAACAGCAGTAAAAACTCCAACTTCATCAACTTTATACATCCCACACAGAAATGCTTCCTCAAGTATGATTTCCCCGTAAAACATACTTTATTAATCAAATAAACAATAAATCAGCTCAATGACAATGGAAAAAAAAAAAAACCACAACCAACTCAACACAGCGAGAAGACATAGGAATTGACAAAGCACAACAATCACTCACTACTTTTCTTCAACCAAACTCTGACCAATTACTTAATAGTTTCAGAATTAATCTACTTACAATAAACATACTCACAGATCCAGACAACGAGATCTCCCGCGACACTTCAACGGACCGGCGACTCCATTGCCTACAGCCAGCAACTGATTTTATATGAAACAGATTACAAAACACAAAGAAATGAGAGAACTTTATATGTAAAAATCACAAAGGATTGAGAGAGATACAAAGGAATTAGAATGGGGAATGTGAGAAAGAATTTGATAAGATGATTTTTGCTGCTGTTATATACATATGAGAAAGAGAAAAGAAGAGAGAGAAGAAGAGATAAATTCAATTTACTTATTTGTTGTATAATTTATTTTTTTTATACTAATATATTGATTAGGTCCAGAAAAAGATTCATGAGGGATGGGATATGGTGATGGAAAAGCAGTGACCATGTGGCGCATGATAGTGATGGGTCTTTTTCTTTTCTATTTTTTCTCTTCTTAAAAATAAAAGGAAATTTTGTAATATACTCAAAAAAAAAAAAAAAAAAAACCGGAATCAGGTCAAATAATAAAACCAGTTAACAATTAAATATTGTAATATATGTTATATTATTTACTTTCTTAAAGTGGGATTGCTTAAAGATCTCTTTTTCTTTCCTAATGCATTTGTGTTGTTTAAAAGTAATAAATCGTTTTGCATTTTTATAAGCTTAGCTTTTGGTAAAGTGAACAAATGATATAATCAATAACTATATTGAATGGTGATTTTTCCTCTTTTTTTTGGTTTTCTTTTTTTTTTTTTTTTTTTGGTGGGGGGATGACTACCTGGGGTAATTAAAGTGGAAAGTTTGCTTTTGTTTGCTTGCCTATTGTCTGCTTTTACTTTTTTATAGGGCTTAGCATTTTTTCCATTAAATTATAAAATCAATCAATTTAAATATTTTATTTTATATTTTAAAATATTTTAATCACTTTATAAATAAATATTCAATCAAATAACAGTCATAAATGTAATCAATTTTCGTTAATAATATCACGCAGGTTGACATGTGACTAAAAATTTCTTTATTGATTAAATTAAAGGTAAATTTTTTTTCCTTGTCATTCAAATAATGTATCAATAAAAAATTAGGTAAAAGAACAGATTGACAAAATGAAGAAAATTCTCCTAATTAATATGAAAATTTTAGATAAAATGGAAAATCAAGTGACATTATCACTAAAGACTAATTTCATTCGTGACTATTATTTAAATGAACCACCATTAAGTGGCTAAATTTTTCAAAAACTCAAAATATAATGGCTACATTATTTGAAATCCAATGAATGATGGTTAAATTAATTAGTTTTGTGGTTCAATGGTCAAATTGAAAAAATATGATAATACCAATGACCACATTGTTAGTTAAGCCCATTTTATAGCCGCAAGCAATAAAAATTACACTTTTTTGTTTATATTTTATGGGAGTTATATGAGGAGGGGAACCCCCTTGTCAGCATTTTCTCTCCCTCCATATTTGTTGCATTGAAAACACTAAGTTTTTTTTTTTTTTTTTTTTTTTTTCATTTGGATTAATTGTGTAAAACAATAAAAAGTGGAGGACTTAAAAAACTAAAAAAATTGATATGGACCAAACTCACCAAAAGAAATTGCTTGAGGACCAAAAAAATGTTTTAAAAAATGGTGAAATTTAACTTCTTCTTTTTTTCAAGTGTAACAAAATAATATGTTAGATATGATTTAAGAATTCTTTCAGTGAACAAAACAAAAGTGCCATGAATACATTTTCCACTTATTTTCCTATCTTTAAAATTCAATCCTCTCCTAAGGTTCCAAATTAAATGTCAAAATTTTCACATAAAATATGAAATTGAATGTTTATTTTTAATTCAGACAGAATCTATACGTTAACATGGTTATATTAACAATTAAGTCAATCAAATTTTTTTATTAAAATTTTTCTCATTAACATTTAATTTTAAACCGAATATATATATATAATATATATATATATATTATAGTGAATTTTCTATCATATTTTATACCTATATTTTTTGGCATTTGTGGAGGATAATTTAAACGTTGGATGTACTTACAATTGCAAGCTTTTTCTCTTTTTTTCAGTGACGAAATTAGACTTTTGAATCTTCACTTTTTAAAAGCTTCCATATAAAATTAGAACTAAAGAAACTCTCACCTCAATTAATTGAAATATCAATTCATCATTTATTTTTAAATATACATTTGTCGTTCTTTTTATAATAAACTCAAATCAATTTTCTTTTTTTTTTTTTTTGATACACTAAGAAAATTTCTATTCATACATTAACTTTTGAAACAGAAAAGAATGTAAATTAAGCTCTGGATCTCTTATTACACGTTTATATATCACTTTATGTTATACTAATAAAATTCTTATATGTTAACTTTAATTGTTATTTTTTAAATATATTTTACATACTAAATCTAAAAATAAAAAAAAAAGCTAAAACCTAAATACTTGATATTTTAAAAATACGTGTTAAATTTTTATTGATATAACTAGGAGTGACACACATTTAATGTGTAATAGTAGATTCAAAACATGTAAAATAGACTAAATCATACACTATTTGAATTTAAATTAAGATTCAAAATTTAATTAATCTATTTCGACTCATTTGCACACTAATTATGTAAATCCATTCTGATTATAAATAAAAATATAAAAGTATCTTATAGGTGGCAGCCTAACAAAGTAACTATCACTCCATCAAAGGGATTCTCTCACATGGTATAGTTGGATTCCTCATCTCATCCAGGTGCTTTGCAAATTCTCAACAGTTTAATGTCTGATATAATCAAGATTTGAACATAAAATACGTATTGTAATGTAATCCAGATATCAGTCTAAGAAATTAACAGACCAAATAAGACTTGAATGTAGAATGATTTGGTTTAAGATTTGGTTGTTCTCCCCTCCCTCCACCTT
>JAOXNR010000031.1:4268140-4281205 GCA_028571225.1 Parsonsia alboflavescens
ATTTTGTTTATTTTTCAGTTTAGTGTATTAAGTTTTTAATTTTATCAATTTAGTCCCAAAAATTTTTAGAATAAAAACTGGCTGGTTCAATACCAAATCGGCCGGTTCACTAGTTGAACCGGCCTGTTTTCACTGATTTGAAAAAATTCCATTAATTTTTTAAAAAACAAATTTTTTCCCTTAAATCGGACCGATCAACTGGCCGGTTCCCAATTTGACCAGTTGGACCGGCCGGTCCGGTCCGGTCCACAAAACATTGCAATTGAGATGCCTGAAAAAACAACATTGCTCGATTTTTTTTTTTTAAAAAAAATGTTCTCTCTTCATTTTTAATTCTTTTTGTCGTTTTTTAATCACTTTCTTTTTCCCTTTATTATTGGTTTTTTTTCATAATCTTTACACATTATTTTTAATATTACCCATGCTATTTCTTTCTTTTCTTGAAATATATTTAAAGGGAAAAAATTTTACCTTAATATTAAAAAATACATCTGCAAACGGCTATTATTAAGAGGAGAGAATATTAATTAAGTAATAGCTTTGGCCTTTTTCTCTTCCACACATGAGCTAACGTTTAAAAAAACCCAAACCAATTGCAAAGAAGCTCCACACCAACCCATTCCTACAAATCCCATGTTGTTGAGTCATTTGCCGGCAACTCTCAAATCCCCATAACATCCCAGATTACTAAAATATTCTCTTTTATAAATTGTCGAATTATATGTGAATTGCGATGATTAAAAAAAAAAAAATCATAAATGAGAAATATTTTAAAAATCTAATAGGATATAATTCTATTGAATATTTCGCTTTAACTTATACTTATTTTAAGAAAAATTTCGACTTAATTAATTTTAACTTGATCATATTACATTTTTTTAATAAAATTTTAACTATATTAGGAATTGAGATCTTTAATTTTGAACATCTCAAAATAGAAAAGAAGACATTTAATTTTTAATATTAAAAAATTAAGTTGTCTTATATTCTAAAAAGGAAAGTAGCGATCATTTTTTTGTGAGATTAATATAACAATAATTACTTCATTAGTTTTGTTTTCGTTGTGAAGGAAACTCAATTAATTTTAAATTAATAGCATAACTGAATAAACAAAAAAAGCGACTCCTCCAACTGTAATTCTCTTTCCTTTTTCTTTCGGTCAAAACCCTAAAAATGATACTTAAAATTCCTCTCCATTTCAGCCCCTCTGTCTCTCACACACACTACTACTACGTGTAGCTCACCTCAGTTCTCTCTCACTCTCTCTCTCACTATATATATACACACATTAACCTATACATACATATTGTATGAAAGAAGGAAGAGTCATTTCATTGATTTGATTCTTGAAAGTATTCAATTTGATTGCGTACTGTTATGTATATATATATATATACACATGTAATATGTATTGATTGAAGTGTGAAGATCTGAATCGATCAATCCCCAAGGTCACTTTCACCATCGTTAGGTACGTACGTGAATTGGATGTGCATTTGATGCGTATGTTTGTCTTTTGTGTGTAATTTGGCAACTTCACTGGTTTGCTCGGAGTGCGAGATCTGTTGCGTGGTTGTGATGGATGATTAATTATGTGATCTGAACTTGATTGGGTTTTTCTTCTGATTTAGATCTGATAATGGAACAGTGTAATTGTGTTCAATTTTGGGGATTCTGGGTTTTGTGGATTTGGTATTTATGGATCTTTATATGATAGTGTAGAGTTTAGTATGCTATTTTTGTTGGTAAATTGATGAGTGAATCTTGGAGCTAGAATTGTTGAGTATTTTAGGTGTTTAGTTATCTACTTGATCAAAACTATCTCAAAAGGGCATATGTTTAGCTCCATTCTTCGATTTTTCTGAATTTGTTTTTATGAAATGATTTACCTCGAAGACTGGCTCTTGTAAGAGCTAATTTTCTTTGGCTCACGGGCTTCGTTTTTAGTATCCTATTAAAATTGCATTCCCAGTCAAGATGAGGATCAGTTAAAACCTTGCAATTTATGTTATTTGTTTAATTTTTTCCTTTTCTTTTTTGGAAATTCAGGTGCCAGAAACCGTGAAGATTGAAAAAGGAAAAACAAAACTGAATTTTGAATGTGGAACTTTGGAGATATCTATATCGTGCTCGAGGGTTAAAAGTTCTCGAGTTGGTGATTGGTTTAGATAAACGAGTACAATGGCTCCAGCTAACAAGGCTGACCAGAAGGCTGCAGTGGATGCAGCCGCATGGATGTTCAATGTTGTTACTTCTGTTGGGATCATCATTGTCAATAAAGCCTTGATGGCTACATATGGCTTCAGTTTTGGTAAATTTTTTAATCTGTTGTTACATTCCTTAACAGAAAATTAAGTACTAATATTAGTTGGTTTACTTTCTTCAGCAACCTAATAAAACTTTTGACTTTCCTAATATTCTATTACATAGAAGGAAAATCTCCTGATCAAAGTTTTAATTATAATCAATGCCAACTGAGGAATACATGATCGGTTGCTTTGTTATCAATGTTCCTCATCTGCTTGCAAATAGCAATTTTTCTTGTTCTCTTTCAGGTCGTCTAGAATTAGAAATACATGGTGATTATTGGAAAATAGTATTTTCTTGTTACTTAAGGATGAAATATATCTTATTTTCCAGCTACTACATTGACTGGTATGCACTTTGCTACAACAACCCTGATGACGGCTGTTCTTAGGTGGCTCGGATACATTCAACCTTCTCATCTACCTCTTCCAGAGCTTCTGAAGTTTGTATTATTTGCAAACTTTTCTATCGTTGGGATGAATGTCAGCTTAATGTGGAATTCGGTGGGATTCTATCAGGTAGTTTTATGAGCTCCAGTTTCTACTACAATATTCTTTTCCAACCTTCAGCACAACATATTGAAGACAATGTCCTCTGATTTCGTTCTGTAATTTAATGACATTGTCAGATAGCAAAGCTGAGTATGATCCCTGTGTCCTGCTTATTGGAAGTTGTATTTGACAAAATTCGGTATTCAAGAGACACTAAACTCAGCATCGCCATCGTACTTCTAGGAGTTGCTGTGTGCACGGTCACTGATGTGAGTGTTAATGCTAAAGGGTTCATTGCTGCTTTTATTGCAGTTTGGAGTACTTCTCTGCAACAGTATGTAAGTTGTCTATTGGCTGTTCATTAAGATATTAACTTGTTAACAAAATTATTTATTGATCATTCAAGACTGGAAGAGCATTCATCAGATAGAGCTTAAAAATCACCTGAACCACCAAAAATATTGAAAGAATGTACAAAGGTTTTCAGTCTTGTTGTCCTTGTACTTCTTCCGGATGCTGTTAAATTATGTATTTCTCCTTATAATTTGTAAAATGAGATGATAATTTATGCTACAGATATAAAAAGTTCTAATTTTGCAACTGTACAGTATTTACTCTTGGTTAAGATTCTCTTATAATTGGTGAAAACCTTTCCCTGCAGTATGTTCATTTCCTTCAACGAAAATATTCTCTTAGTTCATTCAACCTTCTAGGACACACAGCACCAGCACAAGCTGGATCATTGCTGCTAGTAGGGCCTTTTCTGGATTATTGGTTGACAAGCAAGAGAATTGATGCCTACGAATTCAGTGCATCATCTCTGGTAAGTGCTTCTACATCCTATGGTCATGCTAAAATGTTGTATGCAACTTCCCCAAATAGAGTGCAGATGCTGGAAGACTTCTGACTGTCTGAGACGGTTTTGGTGATGCATCAGGTTGTCATGTTATAGCTATTCAAGAGCTGAAGTTATCATTTCAGTGCTTGTCCTAAGCTTCTTAACAGAAACACAATAGCAGATTAATAACTAATTCATTCAAGGATATCCATTTCTCTCTGCTGTGTCATTGTATAAATATGACATTAAGAGGAAAGCACATCCATTAAACAAAATATTCCCTTTATATTTCATTTGTTCGACATCTGGATTTTTGGTCTAACTCTGACGATCAGAAAAGTACTAAAAGTGCTAAAATCATGTGTTGGTTTTTTGTATTTGTTATATGGCATTTTAAACTGTCTATGCACTGATTTCCCATCTTTTAGAAGTGACAGATGAATAATGAAAATATAATTCTGTAACAACACATATGTGAATGCACCAATTCCCTAAACCAGTATGAGTGCTTGGCATTTTTCTAGGGAGCCTCCATACTTAGCCCCACTACTTGGAAATTTAATTCTGTCTATGCACTGGTATCCCATCTTTTAGAAGTGACAGATGAATACTGAAAATATAATTCTATAACAACAGATAGGTGAATGCAAATTCAATTCTCTAAACCGGTTTCAGTCTACTCTATTGTCTTGGGAATTATTGCTTGGAAATTTATTCAATTCTGAGAATATAAAAAATTAGTGTGTTGACATGCCACACTAGACAATTTATCTTTCTTGCACGGCCAGGGCCCAGTTTTTCAGATGAGCATTTTCTCACTTTATTATTTCCGTGCCCTTTTTTTTCTCCTACAGGTGTTTGTGATCCTCTCGTGCAGTATTGCTGTAGGGACAAACCTGAGCCAGTTCATCTGCATTGGCAGATTTACTGCGGTCTCATTCCAAGTCCTTGGCCATATGAAAACCATCCTCGTTTTGATCCTGGGATTCTTATTTTTCGGAAAAGAGGGTCTCAATTTGCAAGTGGTGCTTGGCATGGTAATTGCTGTTGTGGGAATGATCTGGTATGGCAATGCCTCTTCTAAACCAGGTGGTAAAGAACGACGCAGCCAGCAAAAGAAGGAAGCTTCATCAGAATCTTCTGAAGTTGATGAAAAAGTCTAAGCATGTTTCTGCTGCTGCAGGCAGATCAGTATACAAGGACGGCCGATACCGATTTTTTTTTTTTGAATCATCTGACTCCGGAATACACCTCTCAAAAATCATTTACTGTTAGTGTCCGCGCTGAGTTTTGTAATTCTTGTATTTCTTCTTGATGTTTTGTATAATCCCTCAGAAGCTTGAAAGGGAAGATGGATGATTGGTAGAGAGCTTAGATTACCGCTGATTCTCTGAATTCTGTTCCATGAATTATCATAATTTATAGAATTTTTCTTCTTTTTTTTTTCACTCTTCGACTTCCGTGTAATGCAATTTTTAGGTAAGGGTTCTCTTAAAGTGTTCGCTTCTGGCTATTTTAAACGACAAATAAATTTATAATTTGTTACTATTTCATTCTCTTTTAAACAATCCTCTGCTCCTAAGATATCTCAAATTTGAGACAATTTTTCCTATGAAATATGTTAAAGAGCTTAAAACGTGGTAAAAAAGGAACATTACAAACCTACTTTAAAAGCTGAAAGTTATTTGAGAAATGTTAGAAATCTACCTCAAAGTCAAAACTTATTTACGGACTAAATTTGATACTTGACTAAAGAGTTATTGTATATTGTATATTTCAGTTTTCAAACTATAACTCATTGGAAGCTTTGGTCCTTACAGGTTTTTTTTTACCTTTATAATGACTTAACAATTTACGGTTGATCATTTTGACCAGATTCCTAAAAAATGTTATCAGATTTTGAAGTCAACGGTGAGTTGACCAAAATAGAAAGGGCATTATAGTCAATATTCTGTTCCTAAAATAAAATTTCTTTTTAAATAAACAGATCTTGTAGTTAAAACATTTAACCTAAACCTCGATTAATGAATTTTTACAATTTCTTGGGTTCTTACCATCGACAATTGCATCAAGATGAGGAGTGACCAACGAAGAGGAAAGTCCCGCAACATTGAGTGGGGAATGCTTAGCTCGTTGGATTTTGAAAAGTATTTTGAGTAAGTATTGCTAACCTTCAATCGGTGACGTCTAGTTGATTTGGATTGCTGCAGATCGATTCGTGTATAATAGGCATTTAGTATAATGGTTCTTGTAGTAGTAGTAGTATAATGTTGGAATCAACCGTAATCACTTCATTGTCATCCTTGTCCTCGCATCAGTATTATCCTTACACCCAAATGCACATGTATAACCAACTGTCAAAGATACTTCTCTAGAGTTATTGCATACTCTTTTCTTTTTATAGCAAACTCTCTTTGTGATTCTTGTAAAAGAAAGGTTAACTGTGCTAGTGAGATGAGAAATTTCTGATTTATATATATTGGTCGAGTTTTACTCTTCTTCTTTTAGGAAATGTTGTATCATAACCATTCCTTGTGGTAGTTTTACTAGAATTGCACTTGAGGATGTTAAAGTTTATTTCCTACTTAGGTTATTAACTTGTAAATTGATTTAAATGCATCAATGTAGAGTCATTTGGAGTGGGATTTCGAAGCAGAAGAGGGATGAATGTGTTTGCTTAGATTCACTGTACTTCAATGCATATGTTACCAGTGAAGATAAAGAAAGTGTCATGAGATGGATTATGAAGGTAGACATATTCAAAAGGAAATAAGTGCAAGAGATGGATTACGAAGGTAGACATATTCAGAAGGAAATATGCACTTATTCCTATTGTATTGTGGCATGTACTCAATTTCTTTTTTCATCTGACATTAATTTACATCTATATTTTGCTAATTCTATGACATATTATGTAACGTCAACTTTATGGAGTATATTATATATTTATGTGGATTTTGATTCTCTAGGTCCCACTTTACTTTGTTGATTCTATGCCATATTGGTGATGATGTGAAAAGTCCAAGCATGATCTTGTTGGATTCTCTCTGTGCGGCTAATCATAATCTTGAAAGAGAAATATGGGAGTAAGTCATTCAATTTTGTTTAGCTTTAAACTATGAGTGTGTATATTATATAAAAAGAGAAGTTAATTTATTCTCTTATTTTATGTAGGTTTGTATTGGACCTATATATGATACAAGACAGAAGTGATGTACTATGGATTTTGTTAGAGAGATCCCAATTTTGTATCCCACGGTAAACATTGTAAATTCTTTTGTTTAAAATAATTAAGTTACTATTAAGATAACTCACTTAGTTTTGTTTTTTGACATAATTTTTAATTTGGTTGCAATTAAACAAAGGTTCCTTAACAAGAGGGGGGTGAAGAGTGTGAATGATATGTACTTTTATATGCCAAATTATTAATAGAAAATGCACCAAATACGTTTAGCATTATAGAAGGTTATCCATACTTTATAAGTAATCAATCATCTTTCCTATTTCACATTCCTTAGTAGCTTTCTTGATTATTTACAAATGACCATGAAATGGTTCACCCCAGATGACTTTGAGGACTTCCTACAAAGGATAAACACACAAAACTAGCTTTTATATACATGACTTCTTGATGAGAATATTGACGACACTACAAGGGATGATAATGCTCAACAATCTCAAATTTCGATGGAGGGGCTCGATTCTTGCAGAGGTGATATTAGTGGGAGACAAAGTGGACAGCGAATTGAGGAGGAGATATTGACATTTTGTGATACTATTGAGAGAGGGTTGAAGGATGTGAGTGGCATGACAATCAATTGTTCTTCGATTTCCTTTGTAGATAATAATGAGCAGGGATCTATGGGGGCTAGGATTCAAACCAATGAAGGAGCTAATGAGTTATAGATGACCCTAGGCCTGTTGGTGATGAAAATAAAACTGTTGGGGTTAGGGAAAATGATTGAATGACAATAGGGAGAATGAATCAGATGAGGGGCATGATAGTGAAGCTAATGGTGATGATGACATGACACAAACTGAAAAATTTCACAATCCAAATTATGAGTTTAGTGATGAAGAAAAATTTCAGAATAAAGACCAACTTTTCAAGGACCTTGATCATTTTGAGTAGGGGCTTGATAGGATTATTGTTCAAAAGGAGAGGGCTGAAAAGATTTATGGTGATAAATAGATATAGGATGCAACTAATAGTGTTGAAGATAGAAAAAATTTAGAAGTCGAGGATAAAGACTTTGAGGGGGAGCTTGCACTAAAGACTGTCCAAAAGTCCTTGGAAGGTGCTGCCAAGGGATCTCAATGTGCAAGTGAACAGAAGACCCGAAAAAAAAGAGGGGGGAAATTAAAGGTGCTCGCAAAAAATGGATACACTTGGATGATATGGAGGAAGACATGCAATGTGTAAATCAGGATGTTATACATAGTTGTTCAAATGCTGAGACCAGAGAAACATTCTGTGATTCTTGATATAGTTCTGATGTAGTAGAAAGGGGTAGTGTAAAAAAAAAATTTCCTAAATTTAATCTAGAAAGAGATGGAGATCAACTTAAAGTAGCTATCGTGAGTCATGGGGTCAAAGGAGGGAACGAAGTTCAGTTTGTTAAAAATGATTCTACAAGGGTTAGAGCAACCTATATTAGGGCAAACTGCAGTTGGATGGTATATGACTCTAAAAATCCTAACATGACATCATTCCAAATCAAGACTTTGCAGGTGATAGACAGTTGCTCAAGGTCTCTGAAACATAATCTAGTATCTGCCAAGTATATTGCAGTCAAGTAAATAGATGATTTCAGATTTGTAAATGGGGTTGATGTCCAAGAATTTCGAGAGAAAATACATAGTTAATTGAATGTCCATGTAACGCAATGGAAGGTGTATAAGATTATGTACAAAGAACAATACAAATTGATGTGGCATTATTGTGAAAAATTGAAGTGAAGTAATCCGAGTAGCAATGTTTATATAAGACCCAAGACTGATGAACTCTTTTTCAATAGAATATATGTATGTCTTAATGGTTTGAGGTCCGGGTTTAAAAATGGGTGTAGAAAGGTACTTGGGCTAGATGGTACATTCCTTAAAGGGCAACATCAAGGAATACTTATGACTGCAGTGGGTATCGATGCCAACTGTGGTTGAAAAAGAAAAGAAGGAAACCTGGAGTTGGTTTATTGATGGTCTTTTTCAAGATTTTGAAATCGAAGATGGTGACAAGTGATGTTTGATTTCGGATCGGCAAAAGGTACTATTAATTATTCATTGAGTTTTACTTAGATAGATTTTCTCTTCTCGATAACATAATGAAGCGTTTTTACTGTCTCTTTGCAGGGATTACTTTCAGTTGTCTCTTTCCTATTGTCAGATGCTAAACATAAATTTTGTGCGAGACACTTACACAACAACATAAAGATGCTTCATCTGGGAAATGCCATCAAGGATTTAGTATGGAGATGTGCCCAAGCCACATACATATATAAGTTTGAAACTGAGATACAAACCCTCAAGTCCTTTGACAAAGCAGCTCACACTTGGCTTGTGCATTCAGTGGAACCTTTGCATTGGACACGATCACATTTCAGTGAACATGTAAAGTGTGATATACTTGTGAATAATTACGGTGAAATTTTCAACAAGTGCTTATTGCAGGTAAGGTGTAGACCGATCTTAGGTCCATAGGAGGGGATTAGATCATACCTGATAGGTAGGCACCGGGCCAGGAGAGAGCGGATTTCAAGATAGTCTGGATTAATTTGTCCCCAGGATTGTAAGGATGATTGAAAAACTGAAGAAAGAATCTACCCATTGCTTTCTTTAGTATGTTGGTGACTCCAAGTTTCAAGTTTAGGAAGGCATCAAAGGTATCATTGAGCAGTTTGTAATAGATGTGGAGGCTAGGAGTTGTACTTGTAGGAAGTAGGATATATCTAATATTCCTTGTAAACATGCTTTTTTCGCACTAGGGCATAATGGAAAAAACCTTGAATATTATGTTGATGAATGTTATGACATTGAGACCTATAAAAGAACATATGAGCCCGTTATTGGTCTAATAAATAGGGTTAATAACTAGCCCAAGTCAAAGAGTATCCCTTTGAAGCCTCTTAAAAGACTGAGACTTCCTAGCAGGAACAAGAAAAGAAGAAGACAGGAACCTGATGCAAAAATAATTGAAAAAGTTGGCAATCATCTCAAAAAACTATTAAAGGCTAGAGGGACCCGCGTCAGATATCGAAAATGTGCTCTTGTAGGGCATAAAATCAGAACATGTCCAATGAATGCCACATCTAAACAAAATGAAGGTTGTGGGGACAAGGATGAATAATATGATAATGAATTTGGACAAAATTGCCAACTTTGAACAGCAAAAATGTGACTTTATTGAAAAATTGGTAAAAAGTTTTAACAAGTGCAATAATTGCTCTGAATTGGTCCACAACATTCACAGTTATGAACATTTAAATATACAAGGAGGGCCTTCTGGACAATGTATAATGGGTGGTGCCAAAAATGAAGTACAAGCTACTAAGAAAAAAAAAAAACAAATCAGCAAGAAACCCCAATGGATCCACAACCAATAGCGGTAGACCAAACATGTCATCTAATTAATCTATCATTTTTTTTTGTCCAGACCAATTAATATACATCTGTTTTTCTCTTTTTTATCCTTTGAATATGTTTAGGGAGCCTAATTAACATATCTCAACCGGTGTTGGTGTATGGGTTGACATAGTTATTTATTCTTATTTTGTGATTTGTTGATAAATGTGGTCGGTTGGTAGTTTCTTTGGACTGCAGTAGATGGTTAGATGTTGGATGATTTAATATTGGATGTTGGATGGACTGTAATGGATGGTTGGATATTGGATGAATATTGTTATAGCTATAAGATTATGTTAAGGCCTATTTCTATATAAAACTTAGGGATGTTGTTATGACCATAAATGAATGCTAAGACCTATTTTTTATATAAAACTTAGGGATGTTGTTATGGCCATAAGATTATGTCAAGGCCTATTTTTTTAATAAAACTCATGAATATTGTATAAATCCCTATTTGAATAGTGAAATGGAATGCATTTTGACATATTATTTCTATTTGGTTAATTGTGACCCATGCATTGAGATGTTAATAGATGTGGAATATAATGAATGCAATACTCCTGTGCAGGGAATCAATGTTTGATCATTCATTCTTAGTTCTTGTGTATTTAAAGCAAGACATGTAACATCTTTTTTCGTTCCTTTTATTTCATTAGATGATCAGATTTTGAAACTGTACACATCAAAGTGTCTTGTAGCATATCTTTTAAATTAAAGTTTGTTGTTAGGGGACTTTACACTATTCTTATTTCTTAATTATTTGTTGGACTATATCCCTTTCCCAGGTAGTTATGTTTTATCTTAAGGTTTTTTTTTTTTTTAATTACTATTTTTGTAAAAAACAATAATAAAACCGCTTGAGATGGCGAAGGGTTAGGCAGACCTCCACCAGTTTATTGAAAAAGGAATGAAATCAAGTGAGTTGGATTTAAAGAACCTTACCTCAATGAATGTGGAGACAAATCCACTGAACTTACAAAATGCAAGCTAGCTAAATAAAATACTATCTTACATGAATAGAGGGATGACCTATTTTATTCAAATAGCAGAGACCTCTTGCAAGATGAGGTAAAGAATTATAAGTATCAAAATATCACATACTATTAGTGTCAAATGCAAAATTCGCCAATTGATCAGCCACTTGATTAGCCTCTCGATATTTGTATAAAATAGTAAAGTACCCTTGAGCTAAGAGATTGCATATCCAACGCAAAACTCCATGAATCCACCAATGTGTGGAGTATCCCTTATAAACCATGCTAACAATGGATTTGGAGTCACATTGTATAATTGCATGAAAATACCTCTATCCAGACGGATTTGAATGCTTATTGTCATAGCTTTAAACTCTGCAATAGTATTATTGAAAATGCCCAAAACTTGTGCAAATCCAAAAATGAATTTGCCATTACCAAATCCAAATACCCCTCCAATGGATTAACACCTAGAGGTCTCATCCACATTTAGAACCAGCTTATTCAGAAAGTCATTGCATTTCCATACAATAGTAGTCAGCATGTGTCTGGGAGATGTTCTCTGAACATCTTTACCCTTGCACAACTTGAGGATCTTATCTAAGCCATGAGTTGCTACAATCTCCACAGGTAACTGTCTAAAAGACCAGAAAATATGAGAGGCTGACAGTGTAACTCCTGCAAAGATAAATTTGTTATGGGCTTTCCATATTTCTCTACAAACCAAAACTGGTACCAAGAAGCTTGCCTCAGCAATATGTACCTTCTGTTGTCTCCAGCCTTGTATCAACACAACCATGGTGTTGAAAGCACCAATATGTATTTCAAGAAAATCAACCATTTTGTTTCAAACAAGGATAGCAATAGAACATATTATAAAAAGATGTTCAGTTGATTCTATATGCTGCAGATAGTGACATCGAGACACCATATTAAAACCAATTTTGCACATTTTATCATCAACTGGCAGATAACCCTTAAGCATTCTCTAGATGAACAAAGTCCAATCAAGAGTTGAAGCAGCACTACTATAAAAAAGAGTCAAAGCTAAAGAAAAAACAAATTTATTAGATTCCGAAGGCAGGAAATGTATTTATTCGGATTTGAGGGAAAAATTTGGATTGAATGGAGCTCAGGACACAAGTGAACAGGTATGAGTTGATTGATAAAATCCTAATTCCAACCATGCGACAGGCACACATCTTTAATTTTCAGCTGATACATGCTCACTGTTTCTAGTCGGTCACATAGCCAACCCGATAATGTCTAATCCAAATACCCCAAAGAAGAGTCACCACTTCTAACTAATAGCCCTATATTTTGCTCAACCACTGCTGAATCGTGAGCAGTCTCCTTCATGTTGAAGAACGCTTCTTGCAAGGTGTCATCTAGTGAGTATTTGTATTTGAATTTCAAGAATGATGACCAAAAACAATTCGAACACCTAAAGCGCCACCAAAGTTTGCAAGAAAAAGCTGTGATGAAGTTTCGAAAACCATGAAGACTTAAACCTTCTTGATTGATTGGTTTACAAAGCCCAGCCCATGAACACCAATGCTTCTTATAACCAAATTCACTGCTTCCCCCAGAGAAAATTTGCAAAATGCTACTCCAACTTATATAAAACGCGCCGAGGAGGATCAATTGCAACAAGGATGTAGATGACTAGAGAGTTCAGAAAATGTTTGATCAACACTAATCTTCCTGCCATAGTAAAGAAGTTGATCTGTCAACCTCTAATTCTGGATATCACTTTTTTCACCCTGCTTGTGAAAAAAGGACAACAAAGATATGTGATTGGTGGACAAGACCAGTCACATTTTTAATCATCTAC
>JAOXNR010000031.1:4291929-4304008 GCA_028571225.1 Parsonsia alboflavescens
GAATAACTAAATTCTTAAATTTGTGCTCGAAACAAATTCAGGTCATGATTTTGTACAGCAGTTCAAAGCAAAGAATATCGTGGGATCAAGAACTAAAAGCAAGGGAAGCCATTTAAATGGTCTTGAGAGCTCTGAGGTATGCTTACTGCTTCTTAAAAGAGAGCAAGAGAATTGACAGACTGATACAATCATCTGCTCTTGTTTTCATATAATCTCTCCATGTGCAAAAAGATCAGTAATCATCTATTCTCTTTGCTATCAAAGATTTCTACTTTTAGTTAAAAGAAAGTCTTTCCTTTTCTGAATCATTACAATTTCCTTCTTTTATTTCTCCTAATGATGTCAAACAACAGATACTGAGCTTGGTCTAATTTAAAATTTACATATTTTAAAACTGGAATATTCAGGTACGGTTTCCAACATCTCCTGAAGTTATCTAACTCTCCATGGAGCTGTATTGAAGCAGCAAAGATAACTAAGTAAAGAGTGAAAAATAGATTTGACCGTGTGTAAATTTGATCAACACAAATGTCTAGTTTTGGATGTCAAAGGCCATAACATTTGCACTTACCCTCATTCCAGTAGCATATTCTTCTGCTGCCTGTAGCAGTTCCACGAGTTGGACAGCAGCATCAAGTGCATCTGGAGCCCACGATGGAGGAGCTTCCAAAAGTCCAACAAGTAACCTCTGTGTGGCAAGTGGACTAGCAATTGCGTAATACCTAATCCAAATCAAGAAAAGAGTTAAAATTGCAATTAAAAGCTGATTATACATCCAGGTATTGTTGTAAAAAATACCTGTGAAATAAACGTGCATATGGTTCAAGAGCTGGTAGCCCTGCTACAAGATGTTCATCCATAGCTGTTGTCGGGGGTGGTAGCAAAAGTGCTGGAACTGCAGCTGCAGTCAAAGTAGCAGTTTCATAGCGAGCTACTTCATCATCACAAACACTTAATATAACACCAGCACCATTAGCAACAGCCCATCTTGGGGTTGATGGCATCAACTGTGGATGTTTTCCAGATCCACGAGTAGAAACTACAAGAAAATGTTAGTTAGCAGATTGCCTCATTTGATTCAAATCATATTTTTCAAAAGAATTCCTGGCAGAAAAGGTTCATAATGAGGAAAGTCAAAAGAATAAATAGAATAACAAACAATATTTGACAATTCAATCTGAATGATTTCTGTTGCTCTTAACATTACATCCCATCCTAAGCTACTATTATGCAAGACTTTTGTTCATTAGAGATATAGATTGAATGCAAATGATCACAACTCTTGGAGATATTGTCTGCACTTGAAGTTATGGACATGATATTTAAAAAAGAAGAAAAAAGGAATGTACCCAATACTTCTTCCAACTCCATATTTATAATATGATATGGGCAAAAACTGAATTTACAAGAAGGGTTTATAGTGAATTTTAGAAATATGTTAGATATAACCAAAACCTTTTGAATTTATAAGGAACACACCTACTAATTATACAAGACAGAAAACAAAATGCATGAGTCAAAAGGCAATTTCATAAACATTGGCCCCTGATTAAAGATACTCTGTATGGGCCAGAATATCAAAGCTCTTGGCTCAGCAAATACAAGGCTGTGCAGAGAGCAGAGTTGTCAATGGCAGATGGTGGCCTATGGCAGTTTTCCAAAAGACTGCCGTGCAGACAGTGGATGACGAATGGTGGAAATGAATATAAAAACATTTAAAATATAGCAAAAACAACATTGTAATCATTATAAAACTAAAACATAATTCATATATAAGTGACAATAGACATAATTATAAAGGTTTTAAGCGAAATAACTTATTAAACAAAGCATTTGAACAACATAAAATGTCATCCAATGGGAAAACATCCCCCATGACCTTCATAAACTGCCATAATCTTCAATGGCGGTTTGAAGAAAATCCACAACCGCCATCTACCGTGGAAACCATTTATCAACACTGGACTGGAGCAGAGTTGAATAAATGTTTCAAATTTTTATTGATGAATTAAGTAATACAAATAATAGAAGCAAAAAGAAAGAATGTCTGCAATCCCATCAAATATTGTGAGTAGACAAGGCTAGGTGATGGGACCTTGACTAATTTGACTGCCATAAAATTCTACCACAAAAGGAAGATTTCCATAGGTTTAGAGGTCAAGAGGGTTATGTTTCACCAATGCAGCCCCTATTTGTGTAGGAAGAGAATGTTTAGCCAATGTAGCCCTTTTCAGTGTTCAAGATAAAATATCAGGTCTTAATTCCAAATGGAAAAAAATGAGGACTTGAACATGCTAAACCTAGTTTTCATGACAAACTTTAAAATCTAGACTTCATAGAATATGTTGTCTAAAGCGAAAAGGCATTTATTGAACATGTGCATCAAAGGAATGTTGTGCTCGTTAAAAAAGGATGAGGACTCATTTAATCATTACACCCATATTTACTTTGTTTCAGAAAGTTGGTCTAGATTTGGTTAAAAAAACCAGAATATAACACTTAGATTTTGTCCACATACAATGATTGCAATTCCTTGTTTTTCCTAGACCATTTAGTATAATAGGCTTTCAAAGTAAAATTTTAACGAAATGCATTAGTGGAAACCAAATTTGAATACATCAAATCCACAAAGGTCACGATGAAATCTTTGGAACAGCTTTAGTATATGGCATTTAAGACATTAGCCCACAACAAGAATATGTAATGAAATCTCAAGTTAAGGTGCTTGAAGGCCTAAAACCATGAAAGCATTTGTACTCAAAAAATACTTGGCCATGGCTAGCAGAAGATCAAAGCATCATAAAGGATGATAAAACAATCACAAGAAAAAGGAGCTACCATGTACCATCATTCTGTTAACATAATTCTCAGACTGCATTTGCACTGGACACATCAAATATACACAACAGTTTTTAAAGAAACTTAAACTCATGGTTTCCCTTTTATGTAGAAAACAATGATAAGTCTTTCTTGCTTGAAAAATAAAATTAATTAAAATTAAAATACAACATTCCTTAAGAAGCGAAAGAATTACAGTGAAAAGTATTATGCAATACAGCATTAGGATATCATTGTTCATTCCTATTTCTATGTATTTTCACGTCTGTCTCCAAAATAGGTTATTTTTATGGAGATAAATGGATAATTAACATGAAATATATGATTCTCCCTTTCAAATTTATCATAGTTCTGAGGAGGGAAACTTCGAATTATTTGATGTAATTCACTAACAGAAGCTTCACGGGTGATGTCAGAAACATGTAGAAAACACTGAAGTGGCATGATGGAATTAATATTCTAATTGCACTTAAAAGAGTCCACTCACCAATTGAAGGTGGTTTGAGTTCTCCAGCTGCATATTTTCCCATTACACCACCACACCTATTGTTAATGCAATGTTTCAGTTTTATTAAGAAGGGGAAACCAAATTGATGAATACAAATCACATATAATTTTCATACATACAGAAAAGCATATCTGCACATTTTATATAAAGCGCAAACTGCAAGAGGAAAAGGCAAGGCAAGGCAAAAGAACCGGAACAAATTTCCACTTCTTCTAAGTGTTAACAATACAGGTCCAAGCATTTCAAAACAACAATGTCATATGGTTCACAAATATATAAAATTCAAAAGAGGAAAAAGGAAAACCTCACTAATCCACGTTGAATCTGACATTACTACTTTTGATTGGATTATCTTGAAATGACTGTCCACTTTCCTAAAAGACTAGCCTCACTTAAAATGAGACTATGGATATAAAAGCATTATTGCCCAAGAGTCCCATTATAATACATTAATGGTAAGGTCAAATACTCTCAAATCTTTAGGTCAAGTCAAATGTCGGCATTCATCAAGGGGCAGAAACAATACAGATCAGGGAAGGTCTTATGAAACAAATGAAAGAATAATTTTTAGATACACAAGACCATTTAAACAGCTAAATGGAGGGAATTTTCTCCCCCAAAGCCTAACACTAAAAACTATTATAGGTCCCATAATATCTTCAACATCTATAGCTGACATTGCAAGAAATCTGTACTTTAGGAAAACTTGTATATGCATATATATTCACTGATCAAACATTTGAACCAAAGCAATATAAGAAAATATTTCATGATAGTTGATAGAAGCTTTGTGGGTAAGAAAATTGGGATTGGCAAATACTGTGCCCAGTTGATTGAACATGCACATATTTTTTGTGTCCCTCGTTACAAAAAGTAGGGAAGGGTGAGTGAACCCTAAAAGTCATCAATTGCAGTCAGGCTGTCATTTCACATTATAATTAGAGAACATCTTTCTTTGAGCATAAGAGTTTCTAAGAGTACAATTAGGAAAAAGAACCCATTGTATGGGATATACTTCAGGAAGTTATGGAGGGACATCCTGTATTATTGAATAGAGCTCTCACTCTGCATAGATAAGATATATGCTAGCACTCTCCGTCTTAGAGGACAAGTATGCTATTTGTTGACATCTATTAGTTTGTAAAAGAGGATTATGAGGAGGATGAAATGGCTGTTCATGTACCTTTATCTTAGGATTCCAATGTAAAAAGACCCATTTACTTATTTCTTTCTCATATGGATCTACTGTCCCCAGCTTTCGGGGATCCATTTCTGTACCAACTCAAGAAATGGTTATGGGAGTATCAATATGCGGAAATCATCAAGGTATTGTGTGTAGACCAACATAATCCAGGTAATCAAGGAAATTATCATAATCAGTATGGTTATACAAAATAACCTCTTTTTTCAATTCCTTTTTTTTTTTTTTTTTCGCAATTCCTATGATGCAATATGGTGCTTATTGAGCAAAATGAATCAATTTAGATAGAAATTTGTGGCTCCTCTGGCTACAACATTAACATCTTATGCTTCAAGAGAAACTCCCATCAAACAAAAACTCACTTTAGCTTTATGTCCATCCGACCAGCCAGAGTATGGAAAAAGGAGAAGAATCTGATTCACTTCCTCAGCCCCATCTGACCTCCATCATAGAAACAGAGTATTTTACAGTTTCTTACATACAATCTCAACACATGCAGACAACAAACTCTAATCAGTCCCAGCCACTTAGCAATGTGCTAAAAGGTGAACTTTGGTGATCCCAATTTTTCAGCAATGAGCAGCAAGTCACATAAATTAAATTCTCCTAGAGTGACCATTGAGGAGGTTTTCATCATCTCTCTCAAACATGAAAAGAAGAAGGAAACAATACAAAGAATTGTGAGATTGTCCATTAGGGAACCACAAGAATACTTTATAATGAGGCACCACATGCCAGCACTGTCTTGTGAAATATATTCAAACCTCAATCATGCTGATGAGAATATTTCCACCCATTCCCACCAATCACAGAATTTACGGGCCACTCTCAGACACATAACCCAAGTATCCCTCACCTGAGGTGTGTATCCTTAAACTAGAAACAAAATTCCAAGTCCTGTTCCATAGTTCAAATAGCAAAATATTGTATATCCAACATCAGGCTTTCCTGAGATCCTTCTGCACTAATCCAACTCAATCCTATTTGATTGCTAGGTTACTATCATTTTAAAGGCAGTCTATAACCCAAAAAAAGAAAGAAAGAAAAAGAAAAGGTATTTTAAACTACAGTATAATAAATTTCTCATACTTAAGTCTTCTAGCTTTATGTGGCATAAATATCAATCTTATAGTTTGTGTGGTACTTGGAGTTAGTATATGCTACAGGATAAAATGTAAGCAGCAGATCAAGTATGGTTTTGATGTTTGTCAATCTCCTAAAGTCTAGGCTACAGTGACTGTATACAATTTTTTTTTTTTTAACAAAAAGACAATTTTTGTATGCTGCACTACAAAAATAACTTATACTAAACAACCTTGTTTTGTCAGAGCTGCTCACTTTGTCACTTATAGGGTTCATTCTCAAGAATTGGTGTTTCTACCAGCACAGGTATTTCAGACTTCAAATTGAAAAGATTAATAAGTCAAAATATTGGAAAAGATGCGTTATCTAAGGTAATCCTGCTTCCTTTGATTAATTCTGCTTCTCCAAGATGGTGATATCAACTTACTCCTAACATGTTATTGGAAGGGATGAATTTAAATCCAGATTACTTGTCAATTGAGTGTGAAAGTGGTTACATTCATGCTGACCTTTTTCTCTAAGCAAAACGGAGAAAAAATGGAAAAAGGAAATCTATTCCAACCATGAGAAAGCCATGAATCTCATCTCTTTTTCTCCTTGATTGAATGAACACTTTACAATAACAGATGTGTAGTCTGCTATCCAACTAATATTTCATGTTTCAACTAAAAGAGAATAGCAAAAGATAAAATTTCCTTGTTCTTCCTCCAACATTTGCTAAGGTAAACAAGGGACTCATTCAAAAGGATGCAGTCCTAGGTTAAACAAGTGACGGTTCATTATTTGCATGATCAAATGCAACAATGTGCGGTTAACATCAGTACTTTCCCATTCCCAAGTCTTGTAATTACATAGATCATTCTACACTCATAGCAAAAGAAGAATTGGAAACATCAATGTGACCTCTAAAATCGCATGTTAAGAGTTATTATCCTAGAACGTCCCCTGGATTCAACTAAAATTATGAGTGCATACATCAAGCTCTCTTTTCACTGGCCATAGTTGATCAGTAATACAGAGAATTCAAGCCTCAAGACATCCACTGATCACTTTCTGTGTTAGAACCGGCTAAATTCTGTTTCAGGGGTTAAACTAATCACGGTCATCAGTCAAAACATTTCTTCTACTCAGATGAGGTAACTTTTGGCAGGATCCCATTAGCTTATCATGCACTAGTTTAAAAGACATGCAGAGAGCTGTCAATTCTCAGATGTTCCAATATATATACACATATAACATGCAGATTTTACTTTGCAGATAAAAAACAGACACAACAAGAAATTGACAAAGAATTAGAATTAGCAAAGTCTTTGTGAAATTAGATATTTTGGAAAATCTCTGACACACTAACCAGCGGAAGTAGTCACTCCTGATACCAAGAGGAGCTGCGAGCAATATATCTGTAATCCAGGGAGACAATGGCCTCAAAGGTTTCCTCTCATGTTGGGAAGAAGGAAAGCTAGGTTCTCCACCTGTCGATGCACTAGTTGAAACATGGCTGCCACTGTTGCTTCGATCTATGTCACTCTCATGAAGATCAGTCTTGTAAACTGGCCGGTTATAATGAGTTAAAATCCTTAAAATCTCTCCACATGCAAGGGCCCACTGTTCAGAATATTCATTCTGCTAACATTCCAATAAATCATTATTACCAAACATCTTCTAGAATTCATAAAGACAATTTCTTGTGCCGAAATAGATGAGTTTTCAGTGATAAACCACAAATCATACAGTAAGTTTTTAAGGCCCTGTTCTTGGTTACTTAAAATAAGAGCCCAAGTACCCTTTTTTTTCTTCAAGCTAAAACCTGTTTAGAGCTAGCTTAGTTGCTTCTTTACTTCCAATTTTAATTCTAAAAAGCTGTTTCATGGAAGTGATTTTCAAAATAGCTTTTGTTTATTGATGTTGCTGAAACATAAA
This sequence comes from Parsonsia alboflavescens, assembly GCA_028571225.1. Classification (NCBI taxonomy): domain Eukaryota; kingdom Viridiplantae; phylum Streptophyta; class Magnoliopsida; order Gentianales; family Apocynaceae; genus Parsonsia; species Parsonsia alboflavescens. The sequence continues at coordinate 4,299,480 of JAOXNR010000031.1, forward strand.
AATGTCATATTAATTAAATCATATTCTCCACTATTTTTCAAGGGCTTGAAAAATGTTTCAGCAACTGAAGGCCCTAAATGCTTCAAATACCACAGGGAATCTAGCAATCAAATCATGAACATGGTAATGCACGTAAATAAAGAATCATAATTTTTTAAATTATTATCTTCAAGATGTAAGTACCTCGCTGCCAGGGCAGACCAAAGAAACAAAAGAACCAAAAGGAGGACTACTTTTATCATACTCCAGTGTACCATCGAGAAGACATGATATGATGGGAAGAATAACAGAATGCCCATGCTCTGGATGATGAAGGACAAATGTTGCTGAAACAGGAAACCAAATATGGCATTTAGCAGAGCAGAAATAACAAAATCTATCCATAGAATGAGATACCAGAGCATCAGAATTCTGAAGAGTACAAGGCCAGATACCTAAAACATCATCAAAAAGCCTATTATCTTCAGATGGATACCGATTTCGGATAAGCTGCAAAAGAGAAATATACCTTTTGTTCAGAAAATGTTACTATAAGCAACCAAATTACCAATATGTTTTGATATAGATATTGAGGTAGAAAAAGTAATTTCATGTTATTTTCAACAATTTCCAAATAAAACCTCTCTAAACAATAAATTCATTAGTGAAGTACCTCAGCTATATCTTCGGGAAAAGATTCAGATGTAAATTGACCAAAGTACTCAACATAGGCAGTAATCTGAGCCTGAAAATTGGAAAAGTTAAATGGAAAGAAGCATAAGTGAAAAGTTCAAATAAAAACAATAAACATACAACAGAGAAAAAATAAATATTGTAGAATATTAAAGAGAATAGCCATTATCCCGTAGAGCCTTATGTGCTAATTTAGATCATTTGTTCCCAAACAAAGAAGTATCAGAATTGGGATATAGCAAAAATCAGATACATAAAACAGCCATCTTCTGGTTAGATGTTGCAACAGTAACACCATGCATAGAATCATCATCCAGGAATCCTTGGTGTAATAAATTAGCTATGACCTTATTTAGGGATTTGAAATGCAGGGCAGTTTCTTTTACCGCAGAACCACACTTCTAGAAAATGCCATGCCTCAACTTTCATCCTCATTCTGCAAATCCTAGTCCTTTTTCCTTTCAAATTTTCATCATTCTTAATGTAATCCTGTTATTCTTTGTCCATAAGCATGTGTAGACATTGTTAGCGGCCAGGAAGGTCAAGAGACCAATTCTATGCATGTGCATCAAGATCCCAAAATTCATGGTATGGAGTTGCTCCAATCACACTCACCAAAAAAGAAAACAAAATGAATTACAAATTCACATCTTCAAGTTAATGGCAAATAGTCCTTCAACCAAGTTTTCGTTCATTTTTAGTAATTGACATAAAATCAAGGCATTCCTTAGTAGTGATTTACTTTCCAACCATTTGATGGTCAAACAATATAAACAGGAAAGAATAGCTGCTCTAGAAAGGAAAAATTATTTTGAATTTTAGCCCTTTCTTCTTGATAATAAGTATAGCATGAGAAATGTTAAGGGATCCAACAAAGCCCCATCAGGGTCCAATTCATTCAAAATTTTAGGGCAACAAATTTTAAATAACTCCTTTTCCAAGGATATAATGCAATCCCATTGTAAGACTACCATACCCATTTCTGAGAAAATTACAAGTCATGTTACCCAACTTTAAACACCATAAAAAAACCTAGCATAGGATTTGAAAACACTTCAGTTATGTGAACAAGTGATTTCTCTGAGAACAAACTTCAAGCATACCATTAGCTGCACAAGACTTCAATGATTCATTAATGTGCTTTCCATCTCAACATTAAAAAGGGATTTTGCAGGGACTGGATCCAAATTCTTTATGTTCTGAAATCAGTAATATGCTAAAGTTAACTGTGTTTTTCAGGTCTCAGCTTCAACTGCCCATTCTTTTTGTTTTGCAATGTAGAAAAGAACTACTGTTATATCAATTCATACAGGTTCACCTAAGGGATGCACCTTGTTAATCCCTTGCTTCAAATTTTCCTAGAAAATTCTTATCATTAACAGAAGTGGCATCCTTATTCTTTATTGCAAATCAAGAATAGAATCTTTGCAAGGATTTGACTTCTTGAAGCTCTAGTGTGAAAGATGAATTCCACTAGGTGTTGCAACTATTACTCTGAAGCCTTATTAATTGTAGAAGCTCATAGGTAGCTTTTCTCAGAAGATAACGAAGTGCATTGATATAATTCATCACAGAACATAAAATTAAGATTCTCATAGTTTTTGAATTATGAATCCACGATATAGTCATGTCAACAAGTCGTATAGCAGTTAATTATAAATGGAGAGGCTGAAGTATAAACAGTTCAGTAAACAGAAGCCCTCATTCCATCTTTTCAAATTTGTAACATAGAAGATAACAATATTCTAAATAAAGGAAACAGATGCATAATAAAATTACTAAGTTCTCTCTCTAGTTAACATAAACAATCGACAGCAAGCACAATACTGTATGTCATCTGGAACCTGCAGACACGAATGATATAGAGATTCCTAATATTCAGGATAAGCACCCAACATGTGCTATTAAACCTAGAGCTAATCTCACTCAATAGCCGAAGTATCATAATTAGCATCTTAAGTCTGCCCAGGAAATAAAAAGCTGCCACATGCAATCCTGGGACAAGTAATTTTTGCAGGAAAAAATGAGTTTTATGACAAAATAAGTGAGAGGAAGTGAAAAAAATGTAGACAAAGATAAGCAAACCTTCCGCTGCTCGGCATCTTGTGGTGGAGGCCAGAACAATGAAGAAAACTGAAGCCCATCAATCCACCTCTCACATGAAGCAGCCATAAAATATCTAGCAGATGTAACTTTCTATATATGGAAGAATCCTCAACCTGTAAGCCTCCACTGCATTTCCTACCAATCAAGTATCAAAAGACAGTAGTTCAACATTCTTCCAGGCCAGAGGACAACTCCAGATCTCTTTTGGATACAAAAACAGTTATGAAAAGCTTAACCCCCAAGATGCACAGAAAAACCTATTGCATGGCTACCTTCAAGAGCAAAATATTTATACAGGACTCTATATATTAATGTTCCCTGCAGACCAACCAAAAGAAAATCTTATCATTATTATTATTATAAAAATAAAATTTATTATTCAGAGGAAACAAATTCATACAGAAAGGATCTAAATTGAACCAGCTCCATTAAAAAGATAGCTAATTCATAAAAAAATATTTCTTCAATTATTAGTTCAAAATGGCCCGGGGGGGCGGGGGGGGGAGAAAAAAAACAAATAACTCTCATGTTTTCCACAAGATAGAAGAATTGAAAACTCTGGCAGCGTAGGCTGATGGAAGTTCAACTTTCAGAACAATAATACAAGAAGAAAGAAAAAAAAGAAAAAAAAAATGCCTCCCATAATTTTAAAACAGATATAAGTATAACTCAAATCTTCATTATCCATTTGTGTTGCTTGATTTTATTCCAAAATAGAGTAACAGTCAACCAATAATATAGTTTATTAAGGTAAAAAAAATTACCAAGGTTACTACAAGATTTTTTCATATTGAAATGAAAACAAAAATAAAAATAGCATAAAATATCAATTGATGAAAAAATATGATTTTCTGAAACCAAGATTTGGTCCGATGATCTTCAAAAACTTAAAAGATACTAATTCGCTTCATCAAGAAAATATTTTAGTCCTAATTCCTCACACATGCAACCCAAAAATTAAAACTTTAAGCGACCCGTCTGATTTCCAACCTCTAAAATCCCCAGAAAAATTCAGTAAAATTCTTACCAAATACTAATCATTCCAAAAAAATATATATGTATATATATATACATAGCAAAACAGACAGGAAAAGAAAAACCAGTATTGGGGTGGTAAAAACAGAGAAAAATTATGTAATAACAAGAGAGAAAAAATAAAATGAAACAAAATAAAGAGACAAGTACCTATGAAATCAAAGAATAGCAGAGAAATTCCAAGAATTGGCTAAAGAACAAAATGGGCTGTGTTTAACTATCTCAAATTTACTGTATATATGATTTGTACAAGACTGTTAGATTTTGGGTGGAGAGACGTTAGAGAGAGAAGGAAGCGAGAGTGAGAAGGAAGCCAGAGACAGAGGAGAGAAGATCTTTAGCTGCGTTCTCTAGCTGCATACGTGGCAATGATATTTTCCTCATACACTAGAAGGCCAAGTGGCAAAATGATGGTGGATCATTCGGGCATAGCATGACCATACATGACATTTCAAAATGATGATATGATACTAGGGTATTAATGTAATTTCATGTTTGTTTTTCCTTTTTGAGGTTATTAAATATGTGCACTCAGTCAATCTTGATTATGCTATCTACCAGCCTATTCAATATATTTCTTTTGACTACATTTATTTATTTGTTAAATAGAAAATAAAATATTGCATCTTCTAAAGTTGAGATTTATGAATATTTGAAATTAAATACTAAATTTGTTAAAACAAAAATTATTTTTAATTTTAATAATAATAATAATA
>JAOXNR010000031.1:4306105-4318016 GCA_028571225.1 Parsonsia alboflavescens
CTGGACTTGAAGGTTGATCTCTACTATCGAAGGTCGGCTGTACCTCCCGAAAGTCGGTTAGACCTCTCGAAGGTCGGCCATTACTTCGAACACTCAACACAAATAACTTTCTTTCTTTCCTTCCTTATACGGAACAAATAACACAAAACAGATGACCAACAAAACCCAGCAACACTTAGGGATCAAAACACAACCATCAAACACCATGATAGCAAAGATAAAAACAAACTTAACACAAACTCAAACTGAACGATGCGAGCTTGATCTTGTGAAGGAAAAAACTAATTCCTCTCCTAAACTCAGATCCAACTGCTATCTGTTTTTTTCCTTCAACGGAGAGAATGGGAGGTTTCTTTCAAGTTCAACTTTCAACAGGAAACTTCATCAATAATGTAGTAGTTGTATAGTCTTCAATTCAGTTTTACAATAGTGTAATAGTAGTTGGATTGTTTAAATATTGAGGGCAATATAGTAACTACATGATAAAAGTTAATAAAGATTTGTTTTGTTTTTCTTTTAAAAGAAAAAAGTCAAAATAGGTATAGAATGAAAAGTTAGTTTTAGAGTTGAATAAATTATAAAATTTTGTTTAGAAATGGATAAATATTAGAATCTTTGCTCTCAAATTGGATAAATGTGAAAACAGCCCTTAGAACCTGTGTGCCGCTTTGGCTGAGTTGGATCAACAATTCAAAGTTTGGGCTATACTTGTAAATGTCCTGCCAATAGATAAAATTGGTTTCGTGAATATTTTCTTTTTCTTTTCTTTTTTCTGCGTGGAAAGGGACAACATCTTCAATTCACCAAATTCTCTGCTGGAGGGGTCTTTCGGGGACATCTCATTGGGTAAAATGACGAGGTAGCAAATCATAAGTCTCAAGATTAAATCCTACCAATACTCTTCTAGATAAGTAGAATGTCGAGGTACATGAAAACTAATCCAAACACTGTTAAAAAAATAATTTAAAAAAAATGGTTACCCGTGAGAGTGCACAGCCTACGAAACAACAACATAGTGGTTTAGTTATTGAATTTTGTAAAATATAATAGTAAAATTGAATTGGTTTTGAGTTCAATGATTAAATTGAAAAAACGCTTGAAAATTTAGTTATCAGTTCATATTTTTACCCTTTTACTCACATTATCCTTAGTTTAAAATGATTTAATTTAAATCTTATAGCTAGGAATTAATGGTAAATAACTTTTTAACCGTTACGAGGGCTCATGAATTCTTTAGGTAAAGTTAAGATGGGCAGTAAATTTTAGAAGAGGAATAATTAAAATATTCACAATTCTTTTAAGAATATAATTTGGAATACACCATTTATTCATTTGGAATTACTTTTGCATTACATTTTTAGAAGAAATTCGTTAATAAGTGGGGTTTTTTTTTCTTTTTGACATGGTATATTATCAAATTTCCATATGCATCATCTCATATCTGTGGGTTGAACACAAAATCTTCATTCTAATACTATCATAAATTTTCACCTATTATAAAAACTAAATCCGATATGAAAGAATTAAATTTAATCATTTCAATATGTATACCAAATAATTGACATGCATTTGAGCCCAAAAATAAAAATTCAATATTGTAAATGTCTAATGTACCACTCTCGAAAAATTTCACCCAAATCCCTAACTTCACCCTACCCTATTTAAGGATTAATAATCCCCGTTGAAATTTAGTCATTCAATTTTTTCTCACATAAAATTATTAGGATTAAAGTTAATAATTCTTCTTAATAGAAAAATAAATTTGTTTTTTTTTTAAGTCAATCTCTATTCTTTCATATTTAGTACAATATGTCAATTAATGATTCCAATCTAGATATGTCTACGTACACCCATATTATATTTGCAATAATTTTTATCTATTTATTTCGGCGATCTTTGCATGATATTCTTAGAATGGGCTTCAGTATTTGCACCATCCCAATTTTCTGAAAAAGAATGTGGAAGGGACTTCAACCAAGAGAACAACAGCATGATGAACAGAGAAATTAAAGCAGCAGAACATTTTATTACTGTCATAAATATATATAAAGCCGGTTACATAACCAGAATCCATTATTACAAAGCAGAGTTGTCTTGTCTCAGACCCATGCATGCGACTCTTCCAGATGTAATTTCAGGACTTCTTACTAGAAAGCTCATGAGGGATGCTTACAGGCTAAACTAACTCCAGAATCTAAAGCCAAATCCTGACCTGTTTGTTAAAGGAGTTGAGAACAGGAATATGTACAGTGACCACATTTACAAACTGGATAAGATATGGAGTAAAAATACCAACGATCAAAGAATTAAAAGAATATATGCAAATCTTAAATGGCTGACTGATGTCGGCAGCAGCTGGTTAACATTGCAATGAGCAACTCTTCTTCCTACAGTTCCCAGAAAGATATATCCTGCATAAGCAAGAATGATTCAGGAAATTGGAAATAAATAACTAATCCAATACCAGTATCAGGAAACATTAACCAAATAAGAACAAGAAAACATAACCATGGAAATGATAGTCTTGTCAATGCAGCATTACCAACACAATCAAATGACAGTAATAACTTTAAATTGCCTTCTTATCCATCATTAGATTTTCTACAAAGTAATATGATACTGAATGACAAATGATAAGTCTACTAGAACTATGACCACCCAATCCACTCCAGAAATACAGAACAGAGAACAGAAAATATTAAGAATGGTCATAGTTTAAATCAGCTTGAGGTAGCCCTTGTTTATTCCTTCCTACCTTTGCAACTAATTTTGGCTCGATGGATGCATACTATTGGTCATAACAATATCGGCTCAGACAAGAATGCTCATTTCAATTAGAAAATAAGTTCTTTTTTAAGGAAAAATATAAAGACTGAGAAATTGTCTTGAGAATGTCCATCAGCAAGTCCAATTTTTACCTTAAAACATACTGTCTATTCTAGCTTTTTTTCCCCTTAAATCTATTCTTCTGATGAGCTTTACATTTCATAAAGTTTTTTCAGTTTGTTTCTTTCTTTCTAAAGTAATTGAGCTTCAGTTTGTTTCCTCATCATGTTTATCTCTCCACAATCAGATCAGATAGATTAAACAGTTTAATGTGTTGCCTCAAAGAATCTCCATGAGTGATGATCATGCAGCATGTAATTTCTAAAATACTTCTTTATCCATCCACTATTACCAAAAAACCATAATAAAAGCATCACTAATCTTAAATTTATCTACAGCCATCTCGTATACTTCAGAATAATATATGAGATGGTAGGGATCTAATTCTTCATGAAAATCTAGGGTAGTGCTCACCTCTCCAACCCGTAATCGGTTAATTCCACTTTCAATTTCCAGCTCTGTAATTATTGGTTCTTCTTCAATTTCAGCATCAGTGAAAGTGAGGGCCCGTTGCAATCTTTTCGGAGAAAATACTTCCACTTCAACATTATATGTTGCAGTCACAGGTCGGTGATCAGAAAGCTTAAATTCAGTTCTTCTATAGCTCGATAACCTAATTCCCTTCCCGAATGAAAGAATTCGGTCGCACCTAAAAAAAAAAAGGAAATTTATTAAAATCAGCGGCACATGTAGTTCATATTACATTATTTACAATTTCTGCCTAGGTTGTAGAGAACAGATACCGAATAAACCATGAAATCTGGCTGATTTCGGTTATTCAGTCCACCAATTATGGTGACCATAGACCAATACAACCGAACTTTCTCTGACAAGAGATTTTGATTTCATATTATAATTCCAAATACTCTCATGTGGACATAGAAGTCATACATAGAGGTAATCCATGTGTTGGACTTCAAAATACCAATAGGACATTTGGAATATGTTTACACAACCGGACAAAATACAGCATAGAATTTGTTTATACATCTCAAATATTCAAATGATTTTTTCCATCTTTTAGTACTGGTAGTTTGTCATTTACATTCTTGCTATGGTTGTTTGGAATTTCAACCCATTAAAATGATTATTGGTTTTCTAGCCAAATAGTGCTCGTATCTCATACTTTTCTTCTGCTTAGGAGCTTTCTTAACTTCACCTTCTAATACAATTGTTCGTTTGCAAGCAACAGTTTGTTAACTTCTCAGCATGCGCAAGTGTTTTGGCAAACCTGCTTAATTATTCGAATGATGTCTGGGAAGGAGAAAGTTCATAACTTTATAGTCAGGCAAGCGCTATGGAATAGTCATACTTCAGCAATGGGTATGGTGCACAAAAAAACATACTCTGGAAGCCAGCCAATTAGTGTGTGGTAAATTTATCCATTTGCTTCCTAGAAGAAAAATAATTGTATACTGACGAATTCAGAGCTAAGCAGCAAAGGGAGATATCAGGAATAGAAGAAGAGAAAGGCATTCGGATGCAAGCCAAAAAAGAAAAAAAAAGGTTCTAGTTACATACCATGCAGGAGTTCGCCTCCCAACCTTTGGATCTTCTCCGACATACTTATCTGAATTGATCTCATACTTGTAAGTTGGTGCAAAATTTAGGGTTCCTTCTGACCATCCATCAAATGTGCGACCTTTTCTGAATTCTCTGATAAGCTGCCAGAGTATGAAAATGTCATTGGCTGAAGAGGTTTCACAAGAAATCCAACAATAAATTGTTCAATTCATTGTTGATGTAATAGAACTGACTTCAGTAGCAGAACTATATGCAATAGCTACAATAAAAGAAAAAGAGTTTACTTGATCACATTCAATCAACTTAGACCATTCTTTTGTCGAGATTAGCTCCCGAGTCTTTTCATATGATAAGTTGATACGGTAATTTAGATCACCAAGCCAAATGAGTCTCCTGAAACATGATAAAGCACATCATCGTGAATTTTTTTTCACATGAAATGGAAGAAAACTAGAAAAATAAAAAACTAGTTAAAGGACAAATTTAGAGGAATATCTTTATGATATCACGAAGTCAATTGTGATTTTGCAAGAGAAATCAAAATAACCTGCAAAAAACTATGATCCTACTTTGCATCTTTAAGTGTGGGATTGTGAAACATTTCATAGTCATAGATCTACATAGTTAAGGCACATGTTCAGAGTCTTGCATCTGACATTGTTGTTCTTCTTGTTAAGGAGAAGGTCGCCTCCAAGGTTGAAGAAGAATATTATTTCAAATATTTAGATATTAAATTTCAATATAATCTTTTTTCAGGACAAACTTTGTAGTTCCGTCAAAAAAAAAACAAAAAAAAATTAAGGAAAAAAGAGAGTAGTTCTTCGCACAACATATTTTGGTATCTGGTATGTTGTGCATGTCAATATATCAATTCTCAAGATGTTGTAGCTGCACAATATTCTCTTCTGTATTGTGAGGTAGAAAAATAGCATATTTCATTGATACTGTCAAAAAGAGAGATGAACAGATTTAAGCCAAATGCAACGGTGATAACATAAAAAGAAAGGAAAAAGAGAAGTATTTAACTTTTATCATCTGTTTAATTTAAAGTTTTCTGGCAGCTTTTGGGGGTAGGCTGCTTCCTAACTGCCAGATCCTAATTAAACTCTTTGAAGAACAGTGGTTGATACTTAGAAAGATGACAGCCTCTCTTTGTATAAGAGATAAAGCGAAAGTAATTATGACCCAAAGAATAGGGAAAATAAGAACACAAAAGGAAAACAATAAATTTAAAAACAAGTCATAAGATAACTTAAAAATAGATATTTTCTACTCACTCATGGTCAAGGATTTTTTTGGGAAGTCCAATGCCTGTATGGGAATTAAAATGTGTCCTCCGAAGTATTTCATGGACATCAGTGTTTCGTTTAACTAAATCTGTATCTTTTTCTCCAGATGTCAGGTGAGTACAAATGAAACAAAAGAGAGTCTGATATATGGACATACTGACTGATATTGATCCCTGCGATGAAAGAATTCATGACACTAGAGGAATTACAAATGACTATCATTCTCAAATAAGTAAATAACATGGAATATAAAGATATGATTCACAAATTAAATGATTTCAATATCTAGTAGCAGCTCCAAAAATATTTCAAAGCTATGTCCCGGAAAGCTGGTAGAACCATACTATATAAAAAACTTCATAAAAGAAAGCAAGAAAACAGAGGAATAATAAGTAAAATTTGTTCAACAACCATTTTATAACAGAGAGCTAATTAGGAAATGTCTTATACAAAATTTTGACAGACTCTTACGTCTTAATGTATAGGAAGCCAAACTCCTGAATTGTGATGGTTTAGCCTGCTGATATGATCTCATGAAGCATAAGTAATTAAAAGAACATCTGAAGGCAGTAACTAACAGTCAACCTCACTTTCACTTGGGTCTAGAAGAATTAGAAGGAAATCAGCAGGTGATATTAGAAGGAAAAGAAGTCTGATACATGGAAAACAAACCTTGTAACTACAATAAACCCATCAATTTGGTCGGTCCAGACTCCATTATTCCCCATTTGATACATATATTACATATTCTAACCAATACAAGAAAGGAATAAAAGAAATAACACATCAATTTGGATCATTCAGAACTTTGTAAGTAATTGATTGAACAGAATTAAACAGAAATATATCAGATAATTCTCATTTCTGTGGTTTGGTCAACACAGCGGGACCTTCAAATGGAGCATTATTTATAAGAGCAATGATGAAGCAGGACCAAAATTAAAGCATATTTAATTTAAGCATATCTAATTTAGTCCTAAGTAGGTATTCTTGCTAGGCTATTAATTCTTTGTTTGAGGAGAGGGTGATAAAAGTAAATACCAAATAACATTCGTCCTAAGGAAATGCACTTGACTCAATTAGATCAAATCCATGTAATACCACAAGCCCTTGATATGTTTTATTAAAGTTAGAATCATCAACATGCCAAATAACATTCAACACTTAACGTAGTCTGATAACATTTATCCACTTAATTATATTGCTTTTATCCACAAAAGCTTGTGGCTTAATACTTTCTCTGTTCTCTAATTTCAGATACTGTAAGAACCTGGAAACCAAGAAGATCCCAGTATGTTTCAAGACTTTTGAATGAGCAACATTGAGGCACTTCCAAAAAGATCAGAAGAGCTCAAAGTACAAGGTTCTTCCCACATGCATGGTCCAGCATCAGGAACTCATGGTTGTAAAAGGAGAAAAATGGCAGCCCTTTGTATGGTTAGTGTTCACCTCAACAGCTGGTGTCATGTAATTTTCCTTTCCTACTAGAAGTAATTTGAGGGATCTAGCTACAGAAATGGAGATGTTATGGGCAGAAGTGCTGCAGATTCATGCAATGAGCATCATCCTATGAGATGCTCTAATTGTGCCTCTGTCAATTGGTCTTTTCAGGTAATGCTTGGTGATTCATTTGCTTTCAAAATTTTGTCTAGTAATCGTCAAAAAGAGAGCCCAAAAGAATGGCAATTACTCTTAAGTGTTGCTTAGTCTAGAAACAGAGTCAAAATCAAACTACTGTTAACCAAATAAAGCATCTATAATGGATTATCTTATCAATCAAAAGAGCAAAGAATGGCATTCATAAAAATAAAAAAATAAAAGAATATCGAGGGCTGCTAGAAAAGGCTAAGTGACTAAACAACATTCATTTAACAAGGAAAATACAGATCTCTCAAATGCATTTCTTTTATGTCTTTAAGTGTCATGAAAAGTGAATGAAATATAATGATCTTAAAGCACAGTCAACAGAGAAGGCATAAAAAACTACAATTCAACAGTATCAGGAACCAAAATGATAGAACAATAAGAAGCTTTCAACAAGAAGAAAAAAGATCAAGGTTAGAAGAGAAGGAGACCTTGTTGCCTATGTATCCCATAGCACCCACACCAACAGTAGAAACATTTAAGTTTTGGATATGCCTGCGCAAGTTTTTCCGAACCCAAATTGTAAGGAATATTCCAACCATTTGCTTGCTTATTATCCTCACATATGAGGACCTTCTTTTTTGTTTTATTAATGATTCAAGGTCAAGTTCTGCAAGTAAGGCTGCATCCGATCGCATTTTGCTCTCATCATTCATATTGGACTTGAAAGAACTGTATTTTTTAAAGGATTTGGATGCTTTGAATGATTTGATAGATTTAAAGGAATTAGGTCTCTCTAGACCACGTTGACATAGAAGATCTAGAGGTGGCTCAGGCCAGCAAAAACCAATTTTCTCTGTCCCGCTTAGTGTTTTGGTCAACTTACGGTTGTACTGAACTATTGATTCTTCCATATTCTCTTCACAATTGTCTGTCCTAAAGCATGTCAATCTGTTCAGCATCTTTGGAGAAAATTGCCTCTGCAATTCCTCTTCAAGTGGTATTCCTGAACTGTTATTATAGCTAGAGACTGATAAATCCTCAGAAATCATTCCATCACCTTCAGTGGTTTGATCAACCCTGACTTCAGCAAAGCCAGTGGTTTCTTCATTCAAAGGGTAGATTTCCTCCTCTAACTCACTATCAGATTCAAGTAAGATTTCATCTACAATATTGGGTGCATCTTCAGATGGCTTAAACCTTGATGGAGAAGGGGGATCACTATAGCATTTAAAATTGGTTGCAGGTCGAAGTTTATTAAGAGTTTCTCGAATGATACTTTCCCATTTTGAAACAGGTCGGTTATCTTCAGCACCAAAGATATTGCCGGCATTTAATGGAATAATCTCCTGTAACCTGGGGATAAGAGTGAGGTGCAGTTAAATAAGCATGAATATTTCTTTACTCCTGAATAACAAGCTGAACAAAGTATTCTGAATAACATGCATCTGTGGTAAGCATGCGTATCATTAAATGAATAATCAATCAAAATCCCATTGAGCATAGACAGAAATGATGCAAAGGATACCAATTACCCGATATAGATTATGAAATAATAATATAAGCTGAATTGGTATAATTTGGACAACTGGCAGAAGACAAGTACAGGAGTTTGCAGACCAGAATACTTACCCAATCACGTAAATATCAGCTGGATCACTAACATCTAACCAGTCTTCAAGATCTAGGTCATCTGGAGGGATTTTTCCACCTACATTCCAAGTGCCAGCACATATTCTGCACCATCAAAGCAGTAGTGAGTAGAGTGAGGAAACACATCAAAATTCATCAATCCCATTTGACGGTCAAGTAAAACTGTAAAGAAAAATGTTTGCAGTGGTGAATTTATTTGATCAAAATATGAAATGTAAACATACTTGATTTCCTTCATGTTTATATATTGTGCCCTGAATGTCTCTGATTTCCGTCTCCTTAGTCTGGGAAGAACCTCTGACACAACATAGTATTGTTGTTCAAGTTTGACCAATAGGAACCGAAAGTAACTACTTGAAATATTAACTTAAGATAGTATTAGGTTTTTATGTAGCGCTAATCAGAGTTAGATTAAATAAACAAAAAGATAGAACCTGGTGTGAAGGCTTTTCTTTCCTTTTGTACCTTCACGTAAACTTTCAGCTAAATAATGTAAGAAGAAACAAGTTTGCATCAGAATTTTTTTAGGAGGTTTAAGAGCATATAGTGCACTACATATATATATATGTATGTATGAACTTGTAAGGTATATATAGCCCCTACATCAGTGCATTAATTATCAAAAGGTTATTCCACATTCTTTCCTCTTGCATGAACAATATCATTATATAACTGGAAAAAATTAATATATATGTGCATGTGCGTATATGTATATGTATGAAATAGAATTCAATATTATAAATCCCTGTGAAAGCTTATAGTAGTCAGAATTGCTCAAAACATTATCTGTTTTCCTTTATAACTTTCTGAAGTTATAAAACTTCAAATTTCCAAAAATGTTGTCCAGGCAGATAAGATAGAGCAAGTCTTCGTCTGCACAACTTGGAAGTTTAGGGAAGGAATTTGAAAGATCACGTACAATAGAATACAAATAGATATGTACTATATATATATTAATTAGTTCCCAGCCAGATTTACAGTGGAGCAGTATCTCTGTACCATTAAAATCATAAAAGAAGAAAGAAAAAACATTTTTTAAACCAAACAATAATCGGAATGTTCATCGAAGGCATGGAACTGGCCTCGCTGAGTTGAAAAGTCAACATTTTGAACAGTTCCTTAATTAGTTTATTACCATTTGAACCAATCTGAACTTGTTTGTCTTTCTCATCCTTAAACCGCGATTCCCTTCTTGGCCAAGCACAGAATTCTACATTGCGAAAACATAATAAATAAAGAACAATATAAATTAAACATCTCCTGAACACTCCCTAAAAATAAAAATATAAATAAAAGATAAAAGAAACAAAAACCCAGAAGAAATGAAACGAAATCATTGCCAATGGAATTGCATATAAATCAGAATTAGGAGAAATTAGCAGGAAAATAAATAAATAAGGAGAAAGAGCTGACCATCGTCCGACGGGTCACTATCGGAGCCGGAATCTGTGTCAGCACTGTAGTCGGACTCTTTTGTTGGAATGTTAAGCCATTTTCGCATCACAACTCGACCCCAGAAAAGCTGTAGGCAGGTGCAACCGAAACACAATATTTCAGCCCAACTTTTCTGCAATTCTTTATAAGTCATCTCGAAAGAAAATGGGAATTAAAAAGACAAAGCTTGCAAAAATCCAAAACACCATTCGATAAATCTTAGATATCCCACTTGAAAATCTACTTAGGAGGAAAAAGGATAAAGGGAAAAAAAGTACCTGTTGTTGGCGACTTCTTGAACTATGCTTCATATCGAATGAAGAAGAACAAAGGCTCTGGAAGAAGTGTGAGTTAAAACCGGCAGTAAGGCTTGAATCAAGCTGGAATCAAGAAACTACAGTTAATGGTGAAATTAGGCAATGGCGAGTAAGCTAAAAGAATAAAAACAACTAACAGAACAGAAGCTTCGCAGAATTTGAATTCTTGGATTAAGGAAGTCTCGGGTTGACCAATTGGCGGGTAGACCCTTACACATAACTACATTGCAATATGCTATTGATGGCGGTGTTGCAACCTTGGTGGGTGGGGATGTAGTCAAAGAAACGAGGAGGCCCATCCATGGGCATGTAAACCGTAGTTAGAAAGTCAGACATGAGTACATACTCCTCCTTTTGAGAATTATGGTAATGTGTAATTTCTCGACATTAATTATAAATCATTTGTAATAAAAAATATAATAAAAAAAATAAAAATCTTTTAAAAAAATGTTTTATAATAACTAACATTAGAAAAAATAAATAAGATAACCATTATACTATCAACCATAGGCAGGCACAAAACAAATTCAAATAACTGATATTTCTTCCGTCATTAAATTTAAGTTATTTTGTTAAACTAATTATAAAATATTGTTGTTAATTAATTAGGTATTTGAAGATATTTTTTTATATTATCCCCATAATAATATACTCATGGTGTTCAAGTTTTTTAAAAAGTAAATAAATGACATTTTAGGAAAAAAAATTTCTTAAATTTTTACAAAATGATGACTATTGACTTATATTTTGTGACGAAGAGAGTAGTAAGCTATAGTCCATGATTCTATATTAATTGTTCACTTAAACAAAAAAATTATTCTTTCAGATGAAATATTCAATAAGAACTTTGTTGGCTTAGAATGTCCTGTTAAATAAATTATATGCTATTTCATATTGTATTAATAGAAATTTAAATGCGTCAATAAAATATCAGATTTCCCTAAGGTTTAGTTTATTTTTTAGGTTTTAATATTAAAATATATTAAAAAGATAATAATTAAAGGTTACAAATAAAATTTTTATTAATATAATAGGAAGTGATATATTAACAAAATATGCAAACCCAACTTTTTTATATTACATCCATAATGAATCGAATATCGGAGGACAATTATAACCTTTATTAAAGAACTTGGCTAACTTTTACGGAATAGATTCCATTTTGAGAGAGTTGAAAAAGCACTATCTCGTTGAAAGGTTCTATACATTTGCCCTTTCTCGACG
>JAOXNR010000031.1:4318116-4353718 GCA_028571225.1 Parsonsia alboflavescens
ATATTAAATTCAATTAGTTAATAAATCAAAATCCATTTAATCTATTTAAATAAACTATGATAGTTATTAAATAACCATTTTAATAGATATAACTTCTAACTTATACATGTATTTAAAAGTAAAATTATAAATTAATTTATAAATTACATTGTGTGTTCTATCTAGATTTGAATGTTTTTATTTTCATTTTAACTGTCCGCCTTAGAATGTCCCTATTTTCATTTTAAATGTCATGAATTGAATGTATTATTCCTTAAAATATATAGAGTTTTAATGTAAAGTTTCATCAATAACTTTCTTAATTATAGATTTATATCTACTTGCACAATAATCCTACAACTAATTATATTAGTGAGAAGAAGAAGATTGTGGTGTGCTATGTAGCACAGAAATTATTGTGCTATTGACAGAAAAAGTAACGACAATCTTTTGCGACATCGGTTTTTTTTAGTGCCGCTACTTTCTCTTTACAGATTGAAAAAAACCAACATCGCAGGAAATTGCTATTACTTTTTCCGTTAGTAACACACCAATTTTTATGCTACGTAGCACACCACAATCTTCCTTTTAATGAGAAAGAAAAATTAGTAACTTTTATGAAAGTCAAATTTACTCCATAATTTAGAAGAACAGTCGAGGTGCATTCACAGGACACCCTCGACACATTTAGACAAAAGAGAATTAAAAAAAAAAAATTTTGCTCAAAAATTTTTTATTAAATAAAAAAGAGAGATTCAATTGTAGAGGGAAAGAGTATTCAAACATGCTTAATAATTCTTTCTGTTTCATTTCTTTTTCTTTTTTCATATCTATTTGCCTTTCATAAATTGAATGTTCCTTTTTTTATTTTAGGATGTCTAAAATTAAATATCTCATTCATAAAAACAAGTGATTTTTTGTTTATGTAAGGTTTCATTAACTCCCTCTTCAATTTAAGGATTTATAACTATTAATTTAAATATTGCACTACTATTATAAGAATGAAAAGGATAAACAAGTAAACCATATAAAAGTCAAACATACTTCTTAATATTTAATGAAGTCAAATTAGAATCAATTCTAAACGGAATGAGTAATAATAAATAGAGAGTATATAGGAAAAGAAATGTGTGTGTATATACATATATACATATAAATATATATATATATATATTATTGTAAATAAATTTTAATTATAAACAAAAAATAAAAATTAGAAATATATACTCCTTTCATTTATTTTTACTAGTCATTTTAATTAATCAATTTTATTTCAAAACAAAAGTCACTTTACATTTGTCAAAGAGCATTTTTATTTTTCAACAAACATTTAATGAACAATTTCCAACATACCCTTTTAATCACATTAAATATTAGGATTGAATTCATATGAGCATTATTCATTATAAGAGATATTTTAATTCAAAAAAAATATTAATTATTGAAATAATCATTGTTTTGGTTTGTATTTCAAAACCTTAAATTACTTTTAAAAAGAAAATGAGAGCAATGAATACTAAAATGGGAAAGAGTCAAAGTGATATTTGGAAGGGCAATTTAGGGTTTTCAAGTCCTCTCTAGAGAATTATCAACCAAAAAATTGAAATTGAAGGAGCCCTAATTGCTAACCAAAGTTAAATGAGTATTGGTTTTTTTTAAAACTAATCTTTGGCCTTCCACTCTTGAGACTCTCAAAATTGTCACACAAGAGAAAGTTGCTCAGAACTCCACCGCCTCCCTCTTCCCTCCGCTACCACCACCACCACTTATCACCCTGCCGCTGATGAAGGAAATTCAAAATGGCCACCATTAAACAAATGTAGTATAAGTGTGTAACTCTCTAACTTCTGGAATAAGTTGCCATATCATCACCACCACAACTAGCTACGACCACCGGCTGCCGCACCGCCACGTCCGGCCTATTGAAGCTGGCAAGTATGGTGAACCTTCAAGTTCTGTAGACCTTTAAGTGCAGAGTAGAAGTATTGTTCCATAAAAGATGTCTACTTTTTGTTCACATGCATGGATTTTTCAACATCAAACTATTAATATTGTGTGAGTTTGAAGCATTCCCATCACCCCAATAGCCTCTTTCACATGCATGTTGTCTCCTAGAGGGTGGACTTTCACCACCATCTGTGTCGCCATTGTTGCAAAACCCATTTCTTGACTGTCATTGCTAACTCATTTCCATGGCTCAAATGCAGAAAATCCTCATTTCCAGAACCTTCTATAATTTCTTCCTGTTTTCTTTCCTCTGTTTGGGCTTGAGTAGTAGTGGAATATTGGTGGCTTCTCTTTCCTCAGATGGGCAAGCTTTGCTTTCTCTTCTTGCAGCATCTGATTCTTATTCTAAGTCAAGATCATCCGTTCTTTCTTCATGGAATCCCTCAAGCCAAACACCATGTTCATGGCAAGGTATAACTTGTTCTCCCCAGGACAAAGTTATCTCTGTTTCGCTTCCAAATACATTTCTGAATTCTTCAATGCCCTCAGAACTCTCTGCCCTGACCTCTCTCCAGCTTCTCAATCTGTCATCCACCAATATTTCAGGCTCAATCCCACCATCCTTTGGTTCACTTGTCCATCTTCACCTTCTTGACCTTTCTTCCAATTCTCTCACCGGGTCTATCCCACCTGAACTAGGCCGCCTCACCTCGCTTCAGTTCTTGTTCTTGAACTCCAACAAATTGACTGGTTCAATCCCACAACGGCTGGCCAATCTTTCTTCTTTACAAGTCTTTTGCCTCCAAGATAATCTCCTCAATGGTTCGATTCCGGCACAGTTAGGCTCTCTGTTATCACTTCAGGAGTTCAGAGTTGGGGGTAATCCGTATTTGACGGGGGAAATTCCAGCACAGTTAGGTCTACTTACCAATCTAACAACATTCGGAGCAGCGGCTACAGGGATTTCAGGTGTTATTCCACCTACATTTGGGAACTTGATCAATCTTCAGACTTTGGCAATTTATGATACTGAAATTTTTGGTTCAATACCTCCTGAACTTGGGAAGTGCATGGAGCTCAGCAATTTGTATTTGCATATGAACAAGCTGACTGGTTCAATTCCTCCTCAACTGAGCAATTTGCAAAAGCTCACTAGTTTGCTTGTATGGGGCAATTCACTGACGGGACCTATTCCAGCTGAGCTTTCAAATTGTTCATCTCTTGTAGTGCTTGATGTCTCTGCTAATGAGTTGTCTGGTGAAATCCCTGGTGATATGGGAAAGCTGCTTTTACTTGAACAGCTTCATTTGTCTGACAATGCACTTACTGGTTTAATTCCATGGCAGTTAAGTAACTGCACTAGTCTTACAGCTCTTCAGCTTGATAAGAACCAAATATCAGGTCCAATCCCTTGGCAGATTGGTAATTTAAAGAATTTGCAGAGTTTTTTCTTGTGGGGTAATTTAGTTTCAGGAACCATACCTGTTTCCTTAGGGAACAATACTGAGCTATATGCACTTGATCTCTCAAAGAACAGGCTCACAGGATCAATCCCAGAGGAAATTTTCAGTTTGAAGAAGCTGAGCAAGTTGTTACTGTTAGGAAATTCATTAACAGGAGGATTGCCTCGAAGTGTTGCAAGGTGCCAGTCTTTAGTGAGACTAAGACTGGGCGAAAACCAGCTTTCAGGTCAGATACCCAAAGAGATTGGCCAAGTGCAAAATCTTGTGTTTCTTGATTTATATATGAACCATTTCTCTGGTGGTTTACCTTCTGAAATTGCTAACATTACTGTTCTTGAGTTGTTGGACGTTCATAACAATTATCTTACCGGCAAAATACCACAGCAATTGGGTGAACTATTGAATTTGGAGCAGCTTGATCTCAGTAGAAACAGCTTCACCGGTGAGATTCCAGGGGGCTTTAGCAATCTCAGTTATTTGAACAAACTTATCCTCAATAACAATCTGCTAACTGGGCCAATTCCAAAGTCAATCAAGAGTTTACAGAAATTAACTCTACTTGATTTGAGCTTCAATAGCCTCTCTGGTTCAATCCCTCCAGAGATTGGATACATAACAAGCTTGACAATCAGTTTGGACTTGAGTTCGAATCGTTTTTCTGGGGTACTCCCTGAAACAATGTCCGGTTTGACACAGTTGCAATCACTGGATCTTTCCCATAATTCCCTGTCTGGAAAGATTTCTATTCTTGGTCTTCTTACTAGTCTTACTACATTCAATGTGTCATATAATAATTTTTCAGGTCCTATACCAGTTTCTCCTTTTTTCAGAACTCTGACATCCAGTTCTTTCCTTGAGAATCCAAACCTTTGTCAGTCTGTTGATGGCTACACTTGTTCTTCACATCTACCCGGAAGGAATGTGAGGTCTGCTAAAACCGTAGCTTTGGTAATTGTGGTTCTGACTGCTGTGACCATGGGACTTGTTACTTCTTGGATTCTTGTCACGAGAAATAACAAGTACACGATGGGAAAATCATTGGGCGTGCTGTCTTCATCGGTGGAAGAGGACTTCTCTTATCCTTGGAATTTTATCCCATTTCAGAGGTTCACTTTTACCGTTGACAACATCTTGGATTGCTTGCGGGATGAGAACATTCTTGGGAAAGGATGTTCCGGAGTTGTTTACAAGGCAGAAATGCCTAATGGTGAGATCATTGCAGTGAAGAAGCTTTGGAAAACCAAGAAAGATGAAGAACCGGTTGATTCTTTTGCTGCAGAAATTCAAATACTCGGACACATTAGGCACCGGAATATAGTTAAGCTCCTTGGTTATTGCTTCAATAAGAGTGTTAAGCTCTTGCTGTACAACTACATTTCAAATGGGAATCTCCAGCAGCTCCTGCAGACTAACAGGAACTTGGATTGGAAAACTAGATACAAGATTGCAGTAGGATCAGCTCAAGGCCTAGCTTATCTTCATCACGACTGTGTTCCAGCAATTCTTCACAGAGATGTGAAATGCAATAATATACTCCTGGATTCCAAATATGAGGCTTATTTGGCTGATTTTGGACTTGCAAAGCACCTGAATTCTCCAAATTACCAGCAGGCAATGTCCCGAGTAGCAGGATCCTATGGATATATTGCACCAGGCAAGATTCCCTCATTTGTTCTCCTATCTTTCCTATTCAACTTCAAATTTATTACTCTTATTAATACAATGCATATTCATGATCTGTATTTGATCCTAACAATTTCACACCTTTGTATTTTGTGTCACTCTCCATAAAAGTTGACAGAATTCCATGTTTTCACTGCAGAGTATGGATACACTGTGAACATAACAGAGAAGAGTGATGTATACAGTTATGGGGTTGTCTTGTTGGAAATCTTGAGTGGCCGTAGTGCTATAGAGCCTCAGGTTGGTGATGGCATGCACATTGTTGAGTGGGTGAGGAAGAAGATGGGAAGCTTCGAACCGGCAGTAGCAATACTCGATACTAAGCTTCAGGGCTTGCCAGATCACATGGTGCAAGAAATGCTTCAGACACTGGGGATTGCCATGTTCTGTGTAAATTCATCGCCAACTGAAAGGCCAACCATGAAGGAAGTGGTGGCACTTCTCATGGAAGTGACGAGTCCACCTGAAGAGTGGGGGAAAACTTCACAGCCCTTAATAAAACAGTCCTCATCTCCAATCTAATTCTTTTCAATATTGTCTTAAAAACTCTTCAGACTTGCCAGATCTCAGTGTGATTCTCTTTTTGGTCCCAACATTGATGCAACTGCAATTGCTATTGGTAGAGGAAGGATACTGAGCTTAGTTTTGGGATGGCATCTTAGGGATTTAATGTACAGTACAAGAAAAAACACTTTCATCTGTTTCATTTGCTTCCGCTCTTGTAATCTTCATTATGGTTGAATCAAGAAGCTTGAGATGGATCAACAGTTTAATTAAGTTTACTATGCTTACATATTTTTATGCTCAACGATGTTCCTGAAGGTAGTAAACATATTTTAAATAAGGTATTTCTTATGCATGGTTGTAACAGTTCTCTTAGAAAAGAGAATCTTGAACCCCAAAAAGGAAACAGAGAAGAAAAAGAAAAATTCATCCAGTTTAAAGCTGAAGGAATCATGTGTTTCTGATGCGGCCAAGCAAGTTGGATTGGATTCAGTTCT
Source organism: Parsonsia alboflavescens (assembly GCA_028571225.1). Lineage (NCBI taxonomy): Eukaryota > Viridiplantae > Streptophyta > Magnoliopsida > Gentianales > Apocynaceae > Parsonsia > Parsonsia alboflavescens. Next base: position 4,324,190 of record JAOXNR010000031.1, read on the forward strand.
CATTTGACTCAGCATCAAAGCAAATAGTTCTTTCTGGAGTTAAACTCCTACTCTGTAAATCTTCTAACCCATCTACAAGATCTGCTCATGGAATGTCTGGACAATGATTACATTATGAAAATGACAAAAGGTAGAAACTCAATTCAAATGTCACATGCAACTGGAAAGCTTCCAAATGATGCATGAACCCCAAGTTCTGCAGGAAGGCCAAAAGCATTTGCAACAGACAAATCACAAGTGCAGAAGCAAGAGACCCATGTGGAGCCAAGAAAGCCAAGGAAAGAAAGCAACTCTTTTTAACCAAATAAATGAGTAGGCCACAAATTGTAATGCAAAAGGGAACATAAGAGATGGGCACCATCCCTTTTCCATCACCCCCCTCAAATGCCTTGCCATACTCATCTGCTCATAAAAGATTGTCCCTTTTTTTCCAGTATCTTTGACAGACAGAGATGGTCAAAAGAAAATCTACTCAGATCATGAACCATATTTGTCAATTTTCTCTCATCTTGTATCCACTTGGTACCAAGGGGGTGTGAGGCATGGAAAGCCAGTGTGTTCTGCCTGAATTAAAATAAGACAATGAGTGGTCACTGAATGGACTGACATTTAGTGGGGAAAATAAGAAGTAAAATAAAAAGTAAGATGAAGGTACATATTTCCTCAAAATAGCTCAAACAAGAAATAAAGATGAATGGCATCCCCAAGTGCAACGTTTAAATCTTTATCTATAACTTTCAAAGAAGGAATTTTGTGTCCTCCCCTTGAATACACAGCAAGGAATTCCCTTTATGTAAAGTCAATTTAACAATATCTCTAATCCTAAGTCCTGCTTTCTGTGGCTTCCCAATTCTTTCTGAAATGCTTGGTACTCTTTTTTGAGGACTCATTAATTAGTATTAAGCTACTACAATATCTAAAAAGTCCATTCACTACCCAAACATAGAAAGGGTGAAAATGTGAGGGAGTTAGAAAGCAAGGAGATTTTGCTCAACTGACCAAAAACATGGCTGAGAAAGCAAACGTGGAAATCAAGAGAGAGAACAGAGTCAATGACAAAATGATGGAATATGGTAAAAGTATTAGAAGGCAAACGGGAGGAAGTTAAGTTCATATGGATATGAACAGAAAGTGAACAAATTATATACAACATAAAAAAACAACTGAGTTATAAAATTCCATAAACACAAGGCTTCATGCATAAAAATCCAGTGTTTTTGATCTTTTGGAATATGTTTATGGTATTCGTGCATTTTATCATCCGAGAGATGTTAGAATGCAAAACAGGATAAAAAAAATTTGACATTTCCCATTATTCTAATCATAGAAACATTATTCCAGATGCTTCACCATTTTTACTTAATCCATATGAGCAGTACTGGAGCATGCATAGAAATGGGTATGCAGATTCTTCTAGGATGAGAGAGAGAGTCAGACTAAATATCTTAAGTTGCTAGTGAGCACAGCCCAACTTCTCAAGCATGGCAGCTACACACTCTCAACAGTATTAAGGATTTGTGGCATCCATTTGAAATAATAATTCTACTGTAAGATGTTCAGAAGGATAACTGAAAGCCCTAATATGTTATCCCCTTGCAAGCCCCTAATGGGTACACATGCTCAGAGGAGTAATTGTAAAAGTTCCCATGGGATGTCATTCTTACTGCTAAAGGCACAAGAATGAAACTCTTCCTTTCTCCAGATAAAGAATCTTACCCACGGCAATACATGTGGATTACCATCACTATTATGTGACAGGCAGATCAGAGACAGCTTTCTAATCATCAAATTCAGATATAGTAGGTGCTTCGTACAGAATGCTTTACCTTTATTCATTCTAGTGTTACTGCTTAAAAAATCACAGCAGCTGCTATTGCTGTATTCATGCTAGAGAATAATTCACAGTCAAGTTACCAAAGAGAAGTTTAAATATTTTAATTTCCCTTAATAACCTCAGATTGACATATGAAACAAATAAACTCCATTATGCACTATAATGTACCTCCACAACATCAATAGTTACTTCAGACCACATACTTCAATAAAGAAGCAAAGATTCACTCTTTTCAAGGCAGGTGGTACCAAATGAGGTTGTTGCATTGTGACGTTTTACAGCCAAACCAAATCAAACTCAGAATTAATGTTGGGAATATAGCAACTACACACCTTACAAAGTTGTGTAATCATTTGTTCATGAACAGCATTAGCTTTATGTTATTTCACCCCGAGCACATTCTTAATGCTTGTTTCACCATGTTCTAAAAGGGAAGCAAGAACTAAAGATATTTCAGCGTACCTATACTGCTTATTTTTGTCCATATGAGTAGTTATTGAAGAGTTAATCATTGTCATTGTTAGCTAAGAAGACACATATATAAGCCCCAAAAAAGCAACTCGAAGTACACACCTGAAGTTGCATTCAACGATGTTTTTACCATATTTTAATTAGACAAAAAATGTACCTCAACTATGATCGCTTAGACACGTAAGGACATGCCATTTTGTACTTCCATTCGCAAGGTAAAACTTCAATTAAGCAAAAAGTTGGCTAAACTTGCACATTTTACTCGTTAATCTCGAGTTAGAGGAATACAAAGCAGAACTTATAATGAGCAACATTTATATATCCTCAAGGAATTATACAATAAATTAAAACCCTCCGCTACAAATTTGAAACCAATTTATTTTGAACCATGACAAAGTTTAAGAAAATCACAACATACAACATACAACTCTCTACTCATTCAATTGTTCAAGCTCAGCCTTCAACTGTTCAATCTTGAGGCCCATCGACCTTTGAATTGCACCCCTCTCATTATCTGGCAATTTTGTCAGTAGCCCTTCGTACAAGTCCAAAACTTCCTTAACAGCAGCCCGAGCACATTCAGCTTCTTCGTCGAAATAGACAGTTTCTTTAGATTCCATGGCGGATTCTACCTCCTCTCTGGCCTCTGCAAACTTGAGGTTAATTTTATCTACTTCCTTATCAGTTTCAACACTATAAAGCCTCAAATTCTGGAAGATATTGGCTTTGGCCGAAGAGCTCAAACTTAATAGCTGAAAAAAATGGTGACTTTTCTTGGGGTTATTGGACGAAACTGGATCTAAAAAAAAATTATTTGCGATAGACACGATCGATTTCAACTGAAATAAAGATTTGGGAACAGAAGATCTCTGTAATGGGTGTCTGAAAAGCAATTTACTGCTAGAAATTAACGTGCGCAGATGCATTCTCCTTGAGATAAACCTACTCTACACAGGCAAACGAGGAAGGAAAGGAGATCCGATTCCAAACCCTTGTAAACCTTGCGTTACTTGGCGGATCAATTATTCAGAGTTCATACAATTGGGCTTGAGTTACTTGGCGGATCAATAATTCAGAGTTCATACAATTGGGCTTAGATTAGGGTGATCTAAGGATCAGGCTTCCGAAGAAAGCCCAAGTTTCACAACAAAACAAATTCTTTTTAGAAATATATATATATATATAATTACTATTAATTGTTTTTATCCATATTCACTTATTTTTCTTGTTTATTTCATTGAAAAATTAATTTTACTGCTATGGTTATTCTTTTGCGGTTGTAGGATGGCTAATCTCAATCCAACTCGACTTTTTTCTCCCTTTTAATATGGAAAAGTAAAGTATAAAATTCTCCATCCCTCTTTTTTTTTAAAAAAAAAAGGTTAAAAGAAAAATATGAAAATTCTTTTTTTGACAAAAAAGGAGATAAAATAAAAATATGAAAATTAATCCAATAAGTAATTAAAATGCTCATTAATGAAGAAATTAATTTTTTTTCAAGGTCGCTAAGATGATTACTCGCATACTTCCGACCAAGCTAAGCAAAATACTATGTTTACTTCTTAATAGGAAAGGACCTTATCATTTCCTTCTTATTTTCACTCCTTTTTTACGAGGAAAATGGAGTTTTTTTCCCCATTGTTTATTTAATATATCAAGAAATCTCAGATCAATTTCTACCATACAAATTTTTTATTTGGTAATATTTCTAATTTTGTATTATTATCTTAATATGTTTTATCATTCTAACTGTAATATTTAATAATTTATTTTTCCTTTATTTGTTAAGTTATTTCATTTTTCATATTTTATTAAATTTTGCAATATTTTGTTAGTTTATTTAAATTTTTTAAACATTTTTAGAAAATGAAAATACTTTTGAATTTTTTATTTGTATCTCAATATATATTGTATTAATGTCTAAAACTATTTTAAATATAACATTAAGTCAATCTCTTTTCTTAAAATTTATTCAGAAATTCAATATCTATATTTCTCTATTTTTATTTTAAGTTATTTTGAATTAAATGTATTGTTTTTAAAGTTATTAAAAGTTTATAAAGAGATTAACTTGACTCCATTAAGGAAATGACAAAAAAAATGAAATGATCATTGAACTTACTCTAAGACCATATTGAGTTATCTAGTGTAGGTAGAGGCAATTTTTATCCTCAACGGGATACATGCAATTTTAAAAAAAAGTACAATGACAAAAAAAAAGTACCATTCATGTTCTTTTTTTTTCCTCTTTTACTCCAAACTCTAATTTTGGAGTTATTTAGAGAATTTTGGAATTTCAAAAAAAAAATTGTTTAAATGTAAACCCTTTAGAATTAGGCTTAATTTTGGTTTCAAAATTATGACTTTTGATACATATTAGAAGGCAAATTCGGAGTCACTCTCTCAGTACTTATACCATTCATGTTCTTCTTTTTTTTTTCTTTTCCCCCAAACTCTAATTTTGGAATTTAAAAAAAATTGTTTAAATGTAAACCCTCTAGAATTAGACTTTGAAATTACGATTCTGAATTTGCCTTCTAATATATACCAAAATTTGAAATTTTGAAACCAATATTATGTGGAATTGAAATGGGTGTCTACACCATTGTGATGTTGTTTAAAGTGGGTTTTGTGTGTAAAAGAGGTTCACTATTCTTTTGTCATTATATTTTATTTTATTTTTTAAATTTAACTCATTGGATTGCCGCACAGTGGTATCTTTGTTGTGATTTGCAAATTACAAGTCTAATTGCACAACCTTTGAGTTCAATGACTAAATTGAAAAAACCCATAAGTTCAATGGTCATTTCATTTTTTATGCCTTAAAGAGATTAGATCAAACATATTTTTTAAGAAAAATTTTCTAAATCAAGTTGAGATGTTAAATGCCATGTAATGAAATATAAATAAGAAGAGATTGGAACACAAGGTAAAAAAAATGTAATATGTTAGTTAAAAAAAGAAAATTTCATTTTTTATATTGATATAGTCGAAATTCTGACAATAGAGTCAGGTTGGAATTCAACCCCCAAGGATCCTAAAAAGAACAAAAGATCTCACGGGAGGGGATGTATTCCAATATCCCACTCCAATGTCAAAGTTAGATATAAAGAAAGAAAAAGTATAATTGCTGTGAAGCTGAGAAGAGAGAGAAAAAGAAAGATACCTGCTAATCACCATTGTGAACCTTTTTCTAACAATTAAGTTGTTTGTGTTCAATCTAATTTAGAATTGGTATTAGAGTCCTTATTCTATTGCAATTTGTAAATCCTTGTTCTATTCAATATTGAACATAAGCTATATAGAACTAATGTATTTATACACTATCGGTGTCTCCAATAAATAACTAAATAAATATGAAGAGAATTTAGTGTAACTATACACTATAAGCTTCTCCAAAAATTAAATAAATAAAACATAAAACAAATTAGTGTATTTCTATACTATAAGCATCTTTAATAAATAAATAAATAAATTTAACGACTATAACTATTAAATTCATTAAAAAGATACATAAATCTTTATGGGATAGTATTTGTATGTGTATGGGGTGGGATGTGTGAGAGTGTCGTATGTTAAAATGAGCAAAATTAAGGATGTGTTATGAGTGTCTTTGTAGATAAATATGTTTGGCAATGCACGTGTAGAGCTTTTACCTAGAAGGAAGTGTGCTATCATTTTCTTCACTTGCATCGGTGAAAATTCGAATGTTTACTAATATTTTTCACTTGACTTTTCACTTCATCTCCCTCAACTTCCTTTCTACAGAGTAGCCTTCCATTCCTGCAACCGAATACACTAGGGTTTGTCAGAAAGAAAAAAGAAGAAAAAATGTTCTTTCATGAATTTCATTCATGTTCTATCTTTGTTTTGTGTTTATACTGTGATTTTGAGTACCTCTTTGATGTTTTTGCAAATTTTGGATACGTGTATCTTTCCCCCTTTTGTATTGCATTTTTGAAGAAAATTTGCTATTCCGTAATCGTTCCTGATCATCACTTTAATTCTACAGGATTTTGGCTATTCCGTTTACCATTTGTGTTATGTTTAGCCTCTTAGATTGTGAGCTATGGTAGATAAGGGAAAGGGTATTGTAGTTGGGAATGATTCGGAAGAGGTTATCTGAATAGGAGAAATGGGTTTTGTGAACGAGATACCCAACTATATTAGGTATGAATATAAAAAATTAAAATATGATTTTCCCTATGTTGATGAGGAAAATCCTAAAGCAACAGGTTTGCATGTTAAGTCGAAACAAAAGGTTGTAGTAGATAAAGCCAATACGTCTAGGCTTGCTTTTGATGAAGGTAATAATGGTGGGGTGCCGCAATATAAATAAGAATCGACTAAAAAATTAAATATGGACGATACAAGTAAGAAATATGAAATTCCAGAGTTTTGTGAGCTAAGGCAACTTGAAGAAGATGATAGAATGTATCAGCCTCCAGAAGGATTTATGGTTTGTTTAGTTTCTCAAATGAAGATTGGGTTGCGGTCCCCTTTACATCCATTATTTAGGGATATCTGTAGGTTTTTTAAGTTATCTTTGAGTCAATTGGTGCCAAATGTCATCAGGTCTACCGTGGCATTTATTATATATTGTAATGCTCTTAGATTGCATTATTGTTCAGAATTGTGTCGTGAATGTTTCATGTTGCTATAGAAATATAATACTGCTGGGCGAAGGGGAATCTTTTACAATATTCAACGTTTAGGGTTGGGTAATATTGTGTCTTGCCCTAGCAATGTTCATGGTTGGAAGAAAGAGTATTTCTTCATTGGTCACCCTGAGTTTAAAGAGAAGCTGATTGAGAGAAGGTGGAATGACAGGAAAATATGGAATGATGAACCCCCTGGTGATAGTAAATTAAAAAATAAGACACAAGTCGGAAAGGACTTTACTTGACTGAGTCTGTTCAAGTATAGTTTGGCCATTTTGAAAAACTGGCAATAACATATCCTTGTAGAGTCTTGTATTAGCAGCGATGAGCAGAGTAACATGTGAAAACTAAGTTTGTGTTGTTATTTTCCTGAATTTGTATTTGTGTGTTATTACTTATCTGTTATTGATTTTGACTGTTTCTTTTCTTTATTTTGTAGGGATAAGTTTGATAAAGATGATGAATGAAAATCGTTCGGCTTATAAATGTAAGGATTTTAATATTTTTGATAATTCTTCCGACTCTTATAATGAGATGGTAACTGAAATATTGAGAGATATTTCTTATGCTTTTGAAACTGGTCATCGGGGTGTTTATTGGGTTATATTAAAAGCAAAAGATCTTATCGAAGTATCAGGTGAACCAGAAGTTACTAAGAAGGGTAAAACTATTGTTGAGATTGTTGGTTCATCTGTGAAAGATGCTTCAAGCAAGTCCTCTGGGAAGAAGTTAGTTTGTTCAATCGAGAGAACTCGGGTCGAAACCTCCAAGACAAAGGCTTGTTAAGGCTTCAGAATTGGAAAATCGAAATGTCGATGATGTGCCACAGGATCTTAAAATAAAAGGCAGTGTGGTTGAAGAACAAGAAATTCCAGAAGAGAATGTTGATGAATTGGCCTTTTATTTTCCTCCTTGGGAGTTAAAGGTGAATGATCAAGTTGATTCAGTGGAGAAAAGTGTCCTATTTGCTGCTGATGCCTTTCCTCCTGGAAAGGTTTTAAGAATGCAAGAGTTATCATGGATAATTCTTTGCATCATAGTGTTCCAATATTTTATTACTAAAATGAAGTACTTTCATTTAAATGTTGTTGATGTATTGTATTTATAATGTTCAACTTGTGGTTTTCATGCATAAGCTTTGAGTAATGTTTGGGAACTCATTGATCATGCAAAAAAAAAAGATGGAAAAAGTTAAGGTAGCCTTCGCAAAGGTTGCCAAAGCTGAAAAGAAAAGACTTGCTCTTGAGCAAGAATTGTGTAAATCTAATGCTGCTATGACTAAGTTATCGACTAAGGTTAAAACTTTAGATTTTGCTAATAAAGAGGTATCAGAGAGGTTGAAAAAGAAAAATGTCCTTCTCAAGGAAAAAGATATCCTTTTAAAAGTCGAAAAGAAGTCTCGCCGAGCTTTTTAAAAAGATAATGAACGACTTATTCGGCGTTATGAAGATGGACATGGATTTCTGAATCCAAAGGTAGAAAAAACTATTTTGGATGCTTTCTTTAAGTCGAACCAATGTAAGAACATGCAATAGAGGTTTGCAGTGCCTACCTTTATATCGGCTTATCAAGCATGTGCTAGTGTTGTCCATATGCAGAATCCAGATTTTGTTTTCCTTGAAGAGATTCAAGAGTATATTGATAAGTTGTTTGTGGAACCAAAGTATCCATGGCAAGATGACTTTTTACTTTGAGAGGCTAGTAAGAGATTTTTGTGATCGGGACTTGATTCTGAGGGGGAAGAAGGGATAGAAGAATTACATGATTTTGGTGTTTTCATTGAAGATTCAGAAGGAGATAATGGGGATGACAATTTTGAGGGCGTCAACGATGAGGTGGCCGATGCCACTCATGGTATTGAAAATATAGAAGTCACTCCGAGTGTAAAGGATAATGTTGGTTGTGCAGAGGTAAACCAAGCCTCAGCGACCACATCAAATGAGCCTGTGATCTCAAAAGCAAGAGAGTCTTCTACAAATAGGCACAAGCAAGCTTAACCTTCCCAGTTTATCCATATTTGTCCTTTTTGAGTGATGTATTGTATGAAGGTAGTTAGACTGATCAAATGTAATAGAATCCATGATATCGGCCTCTTTAGGCTTTTTACTTTGTTTTGTAATGGAACATCGGAATACTAGTTGTTTCTGAAGTATCTGTTTGAAATCCTTTAAATTTTTACAAGTGTTAGTCTTTTAACTTGTATTATCATAAAGGTCTTTTTTTATATGTCGCCTTAAAAATCTTTGACATATTAGTGTAAGAACCTTTTGAAAGTATCCTCATAGAAGCATTTTCCTGTATCAGCGTAAAAGCCTTTGAAAATTGAATAAGCATTTGTATTATATCTTATCACATTTATAGAATGAAACAATATATCTCAGCTAAGTTTGTAATGAATATGAAACATTTTATTTATTGTAATATACTAAATAAAAATACATCAAATATAGATAAAAAGATATACATTAAGGATAAAACTTTCTTAAATTTTGTGCATTCCAAGAACGAGCGATATGTTGGCCATTCATATTTTTTAGCTTATAACTGCCATTTCTATTGTCTCTATAAACTATGTATGGTCCCTCCTAGGTGGGATCAAGCTTTGTTGTGGAGTCTTGTCTACTAACTACATTTTTCCAAAGTACTAAATCACCTAATCGAATAGGTGTTGGTTTTACCCTTTTTTTAAAGTATGCAACTAATTGTCTTTTGTATAATACTTCTTTAGTTACTGTCTTATCTCTTGTATATTCCAAGAGATTGAGATTTTCTGCTAACTTTGAGTTGTTGGATTTAGCATCAAAATATTGCCGCATTGAAGAACTATGGAATTCTACTGGGATTAATGCATCTGTGCCAAAACATAGGTTGAACGGTGATTCCTTCATTCTAGAATTCTGCATTGTATTGTATGAAAATAGCACGTTAGGCAATTCATCTACCCATTTTGTTTTAGCTTGATCTAGCCCTTTCTTCAATTCTTGAACAATGATTCAATTAGTTACTTCTGTGAGTCCATTCGTTTGGGGACAGTAGACAAAAGTAAATCGATGTTCAATTTGTAACTTTTCACAAAATTCTTGGAACTCTTGTGCTTCGAATTGAGTTCCATTATCTGTTATCAAGATTTTTGGTATGTCGAAATGTGTGATGATGTGATGACATCTTCATAGAAGAAATCTTTCACCTTTCTAGCTGTAATTGATGCTAACAATTTAGCTTCTACCTATTTTGTGAAGTGATCCACCACAACCATTAAGTATTCCTGGCCTCCCGAAGCCTTTGGGAATGGACCGACCAAATCTATGCCCCATTGACAAAAAGGAACGGGGTTACTCAAAGAGTGTAGTTCAGATGTAGGCATGTGATGTAAATTATCATGGATTTGGTATTTTCGACAAGACTTCACCAAATCTGTTGCATTAACTTAAATTCCTAGCCAAAAATATCAAACTCTCATTAATTTTCTCGTAAGGCTACGAGAGTCGATGTGTGCACCACAAATAACTTCTTAAACTTCTCGAGGATGTAGTTTCCTTCTTCCTCAGAAACATACTTAAGTAACAGGCAAGATAATGCTCGCTAATACAAGTGGCCTTTGACAAGGACGTAACGTGAGGCCTTTGTCTTTATGTCTTTTGCTTCGGCTAGATCTGGAGGTGGTGTTCCATCTTGAATATATTGTATGAATTTTGTCATCCAACCTTTGTCAGCATTAATAATAAGAATATCTTCATTGTCAATATATTTCTTATTCAAAGGTTCAATCCACGTACCATTTATGTGATCACCTGCCATTATCTTGGATAAGGTATCGGCCATGGTGTTGTCCTTTCTCGGAATGTGTTCTACCTTGATGTTTTTGTAAAATTTGTAAAGCTTGAGTGATTCGACCATGTATTTTTCATATTTTTTTTCACGTGCCTCATATTCTCCATTTATTTGTGCGACAACTACTTGACTATCATTCCATGCCAACAAATTGTCTATATGTAAGGATTAGGTTGCAATTAAGCCTGGTAAAAGGGCTTCATATTCAGATTCCTTGTTGCGGAGTTGAAAATTGTATTTCAAGGCATAAGGAAATTTTGTTCTTATAGGGGAGATTAGGACAAAGCCTAGCCCTTTGTTCTTTTCGACTGCTGATCCATCTACATACAACTGCTAGTAATTTTTTGAAGTAGAATCCTGTCATATTGAAATGTAAACATTTGTTCGATCTATTGTGTATTCTAATAAGAAATCGGTCAATACCTATGCTTTTACGGCTTTGTGTGGGCTGAATTGAATATCGAAATCTAAAAGTTCGATTGCTCATTTCATCAATCGACCAGCCGTATCTGGCTTGTGTAATATGTTCCTGATAGGAGCATGTTTTAGAATTTTAATTGTATGAGATTGAAAATATGGTTTCAATTTCCTTGCGGATATCATAAGAGATAGAACATGTTTTTCTAAAGAAGAACATCGAAATTTGGCTTCTTGAAGAATATGGCTTGTGTAATATATCGACTTGATGTGTGGGTGGCTTTCGGCTCATAAAACTAAGCTAATGGCGGAATAAAAAATGGCCATGTATAAAAATAAAATTTCACCCAATGTAGGGGCACAAATGTAGGTGGTGAAGGCAAATATCTCTTTAATTGTTTGAAAGCATTTTGACATTCTTCATTCCAAATGAAAGGCTTAGGTTTTTTGAGTATCTGGTAAAAAGGCATTGCTTTTTCTCCTAATCTGGCCAAAAATCTATTGAGGACAGCAATCCGACCTATGAGCCCTTGCAATTCTTTAGTGTGGATGGTGACTTAATGTCCATGATTGTTTGGATCTTTGCTAGATTTGTCTCAGTACCAAGGTTTAAAATCATAAATCCCCAAAATTTTCCTACTTCAACTCCAATGGAACATTTTTGTGGATTTAGATTTAAACCATGTTACGCCATTGTTATGAACGATACCTCCAAGATAGCTAATATATCGGCCAATTTGTTTGACTTCACAAGTATATCATCAATGTAGGATTCTACCTTTTGGCCCATCTAATTAATGAACATGCGATTGATCATGTCTTGGAAATCAGCCCTAACATTCTTCAGGCCGAAAGGCATTCTCATGTAGCAATATAAATCTGTTGGTGTACGAAAGGAAGTTTTGTCTTCATCTTCCTTTGCCATCTAAATCTAATGATACCCCTTATGTGCATCAAGGAAACAAAGAAGTGAATATCCAGTTGTGGCATCCACAATCTGATCAATACGTGGCAATGGAAATCAGCTTCTTTGATATTGCTTTATTTAGACTAGTGAAATTGATACAAGCTCTTTATGTACATTGGTTTTGGCACAATCACTGGGTTGGACAACCAAGAGGGGAAGTTAACTCTTCGAATTATCCCTACTTGCAGTAATTCTTATACTTCTTTTTTCAAAGCTTCCTTCTTCTTTGGTGTCAAATATCTCCGTCCCTATATTATCAGCGTGGCTCGAAGGTTTACGACTAGTTTATGTTCAACAAAATCACGAGGGATAGAACCATATCATTGTTCCCCAATGCAAAAATTGTCTAGTGTTTTGTCAACAATTTTATTAGCTCATAATTTATGTGGGTAGGTTGATTCCGGTCAACCTGAACTTTTCTTTCCGGATGATATGTGTCAATCTGAAATCCCTCCAATTCTATGACTGTTTCCATTCAATTTTCTTCAGTCAATACCTCAGTATCATCTAAAGATGTAGGAGCTTGTGATATTGCCATCATATAACAAGTATGGGCTATTTGTGTATCTCTTTATGCAAAATGATTTATCACCAACATTCTTATTGATTGAATTCTCCAAGGTATCCAACTTTGCCTTCATCATATTTAATCCAAGTCTCCCCTAGATAATGTTATATGCAGTTGGGAAATTTACAACGATGAATGTTGCATCTTTGGTTGTTGTTGCTCCTGAAAAGCTGATCAGAGGGATTTGACCAGCTTCAATTGTTTCATCTTTTAACCCCGTCTTTTGAAAGGCTTTATAGTGATGTTGGTTGAACCACCAATACCTATGAGTACTCTCTTCACCATGCAATTTGCCACCAAAAGAGATATGACCAAAGGGTAATCATCATGGGCAATGGATCCTTTCAACTTCTTCTTGGGATGAATTTCAGTAATCCTAGAAATCATGTCGATTACTTTTGGCCTTTCTTATTGCGGAGGTGAGGTCCTTTGATTTTGTGGAGGTGCCATGGGTCCCTGACAAATATTGACAAAAACTTGTGGACTGCTGCTTCAATCTCCTTTTTCAAATAATGACAATAATTTGTTAAATGTCCCTGCTTTTTGTGGTAATTGCAATATTTGTTCATACTACGTTTCTCCGTGGGCACGTTCATTGGCCCTAGTGGTTGTAATATTCCCAAATGTTCCACCTTTTGAAGAATGATCCATCTTGGTGTGTTAAGTCGTATGTATGTAGCTTGTTGTTTGCTTTTATTACGGTTTTGATCATAAGGATGTTGTGGCTGAAAACTATTCTATGTATTTGGATGTGGTGCGCCATGCGATGAAAAGAATGTTGCAAGTGCAATCGATAGAGGATAATGTTTATTAATTGACATAGTAGCTGGTGTGGAATATGAAGAGTGATGATAATTGTTTGTCGAATTTGAATGTTGTTTGTAAGATGGTGCTTTATTCGACTGGTGTGATGGTATTGGCCATTTATATGTAGAAGTGCCAGTGGTGGCACTTTGTTGTCTTATATTAAAAGACTTTCTTGATTGAAAGTTTGTTCCCATTGGCTGATTGTCATATCCATCCACAATGTATAATTATTCCCGCATTTCTTTCTTGTAAGCTGCATCTTTGTTTTGGTTAACCTCATCGCCTTTAATCCATTCGTAAACTCTATCAAGAAGCTCTTGTACAGTTTTCGACTACCAAAGTGTCAACTTGTGAGAATATGGTCCCAAAGCGATAGAGTTACAAAAAGTTTCTATATAAGTTTGCTCCGAATAACTTTCAACCTTTGTTGACTCATTGTTGAACCGTCTCAAAAAGTTTGCCAAAACTTTCATTTGGATATTGCCAAAGGTTGTGTAGATGAGTTGAAGCCTTCTTTGGGGCACGTCTTGCCCTGAAATTCTGTAGGAACATCTCAACTATCTGTGTGAATGATGTCATGGATTTTTCTAAAATGGAAGAGTATCATTCCAAACCCTTTGCTGCTAAAGTATTTCCAAAGCATCTACATAATACCATATCATTGGCTTGATGCATGGCCATTAATATTCTATATACGGTCAAGTGCTCTTCTGGATCTGTCGTTCCCTATACTTGTCCATTAAATTTTGGTTTGAAGCTTTTTGGAAACTTAGCCTTTTGGTATTCCTCACATAATGGATTCTTAACTTGTTGAGTATTGGCATCTGAATCTTGGCTTGGCCGATAATTGCTATTTATTCCTTCAGATTCTTTATTTCTTTCTTTATCTTTGGGTCTTGCCTTTTAGGTTGATCAAAAAGAGTAATTATTGATCCTTGTAGATAATAATTTTATGGCCCTGAATTCTGCAACGCTAGTGGAATGACATGATAAAACGGGAGAGGTTTTTGATATTGGGGCTGTTGTCCTACTACTAGTGCAATGTCTTGGGCCGTTCTCATTTGTTGGCCAATAATAGGTATCGACTATTGTCCCCTTGGCAGTGGAGTATGTTTTTTTAATATCTCAATGTCTTACCTCTTCTGTTGTTTCTTCAGTCTTTTCATGTTTTTGAGTCTCTCTCTTTTTTCAAAATCTTCTAAGCACATGTTTTTTCTTGCTTGTTGATTGAGGAATTCTTCGAATGCCTCTCTATGTTTGCAAAATTTAGCATATTCCTTAGTTGCTTTTCGTTGTTGCTTTCCAGTATTAGTTTTATGAATTGATGGATTCGATGGCTCAAAATTAATAGAGGAATATTCAGAATCTTCTATTCCGTTATTATGGTGTTCTGGCTGTTTCAAATTTGTCGAGAATTATTTAGAAGTCAGAGTTTTGGATCTTGAAGCTTGTTTCGGCATTGGAACCGAAGCACTTTTATCTTTTCTGGCAGTGTTTCTCTTCGTAGACTTTAGATTCTCGTTATCTCCATTATTGATAGGTATATTTCTTTGAGGATCCATGGATGGCTATTTGTGAAATTTCTTGAGAGAAAGAAGGAGAGATTTGGGTGCCAAATGATGTAGTCGAAATTTTGTCAAAAGGTTCGGGTCAGATTCCGGCTAAATCACCAAATAAGCTCCCCAAGGATCCAAAAAAACAAAAGATTTCACAAGAGGGGATGTTTTCTAATATCCCGTTCCGATCCCAAAATCAAATATAGAGAGAGAAAAAAGTGAAATTGTTGCAAAGTTGAGAAGAGAGACACATTGTGAAGCTTTTTATAGATAATTAAGTTGTTTGTGTTTAATCTAACATAGCATTGATATTAAAGTTCCTGTACTAGTAAACATAAGCTGAATAGAATTAGTTCTAATAAACGTAAGTTAAATAAAATTTATGTATTTATACACTATGTATGTTATTAAACTTTTTAATATATATTTTTTTTTGTAAATTTGAATGTTTTAAATATTTTATTAATGAAAATATTTTCAAGTTTTTATTTGATATTTTAATAAAATATTGTATTAATGTCTAAAAGTTTTTTAAATATAGTGAACATATTGACATGGATGATTTAGATTTGTTTTTAGATTTAAGAATAAAAAAATTATCAATATAAATTGACACTCTAATTTAATATCAAACTATATTAAAACATTAATTTATTAGTCTGTTATTTATGCGTTTGATTATAAAACTATTAATAAATAATTTTACAACCCAAACAACGCAAAATTTTAAAATGCATATTTATGTAGTAAGGTTTTTAAAAATATGAAACACAAGTGATATATAAAATTTGGCAGTTCATTTTCATTTTTACTTTCATCAAAGTGTGCTTTCGTGTTCCATACTTTTACTTTGATTTTAAAGATAAAGTCAAACTCAAACGTACCAACAATAATAGTAATGTCCACAATAACTTTAAAAAAGTAAATTAAATATATAACTTTCATTCATAAGAAAACAAGTCAACAATAATGGTAATGTCCACAATAACTTTAAAAAGGTAAATTAAAAATATAACATTCATTCATAAGAAAAAAAAGTTGAGTTCGATATTTCTTTTGGATCACCACAATTGTAATGTTCGGGTTTTTATAATGATCATCATAAATGGTCTTTTTCAAATCATGTGTGACTCCCTTTTTACGATTTTATTAAACTCTACATCACTATTAGAGATGTAAATGAGCCAAACCCAAATCTAAAGGGCTTGAGCTCCTCTTAAAAAATCAAGTGAGTTCATTTAAATTCGACACATTTATTAAAATTAAACTTTTAGATCTAACCAATCCAACCAATACTTTTTATGATCTAATTAATATTTAAAAATTAATTTTGACAAAAATCATTCTAAATATAAAATATTTGTATGAATCAAGTCGGTTCAACCAATGTTGAACCAGCCAATAATGTTTTATTGATTGTAGATTGTACAATTTCGGTTATGCTTCCTCTTCTATATATATAAGGAAATCAGACTTCTCAATACCAAGATTTTCGATGTGGGACCAAAAATCAAAAAGTTTGGGTGGTGGCTGGCAACTGTAGGTGCATTGCTACTTGGATCCCAGGTTGGGTCCGCTAGGATAGTGATTTGCTGTGTGGGTCCCAGGTTGGGAGTACAAACAAAAGAAAATCCAAGTCTCTAGAATAGCTAGTTGTTAAAATATATTGATATCTATCTATCTCTATATTTTTATTACCTCTGTCCGAAAATAAATATGTCATGTTTATTGTTTCATTTTAAATTATCCATAATTAAATGCCTTATTTTTTAAATTAGTAAAAATTTTATTAAAAAAATTCACGATATAATGTATTAATAAACTAAATAAAATTTTTTTAATTAAAATGCAAGTAAATCTTCATTTTAGTCTCTATTTTTTTATACTTTCGACATGTACATCCTCTTTATTTTTTTTTTAATCTTTTTTATTTAAACCAACTAAATCCCTAAATTTTTATTGTACCATTTAAAATCCTTAATTTTTTTTTTTTGAAAAATTTAGATTCTTGATCTTTTTAAGGGTGCCCGACAAAGTCTTTCTTGTCTAAAAAATAAATTTTCAAACAAGATGATACACTAAACAATTAATTTTGATAAAAGAATTAAAATAGACTAAATATGATATCAGCTAGGGCTTTGGTTGGCAACTTGGCAAATTGTTTTATTAAAAAAAAATTTAATAGTTATACTTATAATATTATATATATTGTATATAATATTATGTTATATTTTTCTAAAATATTAAATAATATCTTCAATTTGGTTTGGATAACCGATTAGAAAATATAGATGTAATCAACAGATTCAATTATATCGATTTTCTTATAATTCCGTTCAAGTAATTGGACTTGGTATTTGAGAAAGATTGGTTTGGTTATCTGGTTATGGATTGGAAGATGAGTTTCGTGTGTTCATCATCCTAATTGAACCTGCTCTAATACCAAATTGAAAAAAATAGAGAGATTAGAAGGAAAATAAAGTGTTTTTATTACTGAAAATTACTAAAATTGTCTAATTCGAGAGGGACAACTCTCCTAGAATAAGATAAATTCAATGAAACTATTCTACAAATAAGTCCTCAGTTGAGTCCACTTCCCTTATTAACTAAGAATTGATCTAATACCAGATATTCTTCTCTACCATGTACCTTGGCCTTATGTTTAATGGAATAAATTAGTAAGGGCTTCGGTTCTGTATCAGGTGCCTATGTTGATTAAAGTTTGTCTTTCAATATTTACGTTTTAAACAATTTGATTTAATTTTCAAGAGAAACGTTGTAGAAAGACTCTTCAGACGAAAAAATGAATGGCCAATAGTTTTTTTTTTTTTTTAGAGATGTCCCAAAATTTAGGAATATTATATTAATGTTATTAACATAATATAAAAAATCTTTGTATATTAAAATGTAAAATTTATTTTATAAAAAAAATGATATATATTTAAATAAAAAATTTATATTATATAATATATAAATTAATAAAATATTATTATATAAATTAAAAACTCTTTAGGTTTGCGAGCCTAAATAAACGAATACATTTGTGTTTGGCTCGACTCCTTTAATAAGAGAGTCGAGCTCGAGCCGAGTCCGAGTTAGTTTAAAACGAGCCGAAGCTTTGACCGAGCCAAACCCAAACACGAATAGTCTTGTTTCATTTATACCTCTAATCACTATTACCATACTAAAACACCACAATTTTTGTTAGGTATGGTATGGTCCAACGGATCAATTTCTATTAAAATTCATGAATGTGTCCAACGGATCAATATCTATTGATGGGATTTAAATTTAAGATTTATGATCTGCACGGTCGTCTCATTAGGATATTCTCAAAGGGATAATGCACAACGATTGACAAAAGAGATAGGGATAAAAGTTTAAATCTTTTATTGATGATTGAGATTCTTTAATTTTATAATACAATTGTCATGTTCTTTCTAAATAATGAAAACGACATATTAAAGATTACAGTACACACAATATGAATGGAGATATTTAATATTTTAATAGAGAGTCATATGAAGAGTATTATCCAACTATTTTTTGATATTGGATTAGTTAAATAAGTTTTGAGAATTCTTCACATGTAAAATTCATTTGAAAACTAAAGAGACTTGAGATTTATTAATGACATAATTAATTCTTAATCATGTACTTAGTTTAACAAATTGGTGTTCATATACATCATAGTTGTTTCTAATTGAAAAGTACTATAGAAACCGAGTACTAAAAAATGGTTTATGCAAATCTTAAACGAATCTAACAAACAGTGCTTTACGCAAAATGAGTCCAAATGGTTTGGTTTCCCTCAAAATTCAGTTCCAAATCCACTAGTTCAATGGGGAGAAACTGAAGTAAGTTTACAACTAATCCTCCAAGCTCAAACAACCCCAATAAAATTGGCATGTGCCCAATACTATATAATGTAAACACATTCTTGAGTTGAAACCGGCAACATAAAAAATTCTCATGGCTAGAAATATACTCTTTAGCCATCTGCAGAATGGCAGCACATTTCAGGTCGGCTTCTTCTTTGGATCTCTGCTTCTGTGTGCGTTGGCATTGTTCATGTGTGCTTCCCACTCCCGGAAATGGCGAAAATGGAAATCCTGTTACCGTTACGGAGGTCATGATCCAGTTATACAACTGAACCTTGAAAGGATTCAGGCCTGTATATATGAAGATGCCGAGGAAAGCGGTTACAGTGGCGAAGCATCGCTTTGGAAGAAGAACATAATCATGGGAGGAAAGTGTCAAATGCCAGATTTCTCTGGAGTCATAATTTATGATACTGCCGGAAACCTTGTTTCAAATTCCAAAACTCCTCTTGCGCTTCCCTGGAAATGATGAAATATGGAGCAGATATAACACATTGTTAAATCTTCTGACAGCATTCCTTTGCTTGAATTATGAAGCAAATTATGTACCCATAACATATCCATTTTGTTGAATATTAGTCTGAAAAACCTGTGCTCTATCATATGGGTTGAAAGGCATTGCATGGTCAAATTAATGCAGAACAAAATTTACTATAAATGAGAACTAAATTAAGGGATTGCACTACCATTTACATTTAGTTTAGCTTCACATTTCCAGACTTATTTGATAAAGAACTCCGGCCTCTAAATCCAACAACGTTTAGTTTTGGTGCTGATCTTGAGGGACTAGGCTTCCTGTTCTCTTGTTTCTTATAACCACCAGTCTTTCTTGTTGAGCTGCTCACATTGATAGGCTTCTTTGAGACCTTAGTCTTTAAGGTTTTCTGGACTGACTTTGATCCAAAAGTCTTCTTTGGGACGTTTGACTTTCCCTTGGCACTTGATGATTTAGCTGTGGTATCTTCGGCTTTGTTTTTCAGTTTTGAAACTTTCAACAACTTCACATTCCTTTCCTTCTGCTCGTTTATTCGGGATCTGGCAATATCCCTTTTAGCACTATCTACAGAAAGGGACTCCAAACTCGCATTTTTTCTTATTGCCTCCTCAATAAGTGCAGCCAACATCTGGTTCTTCTTTGCAACCAAACCTGTCACCTTTCCTAAAAAGTGAACATGTTTTGTGGGATTTTAACACTATGTCATGTAAAAAGTTTACAGAAAGAAATAAAGTAAGCTGAGTAAACAAAGTTAATTACTAAAGCATCAATTTACACCAGCAAGAGGTGAAAGAACAATTTAAGACATAATCACATAATAAGCACTAATAATGGGAAGGGCTTGGTGTGACATGAGGATAACCTTCCCTCTCTATTCCCCCACCCACTACCCAATAAAAAGTCTCTACTCAAAAGATCATGGTCCAATAAAATATCACTAGTCATACTGAAAAATAGACCTAGCATAAAAGTCATACTTTCTCTAGGGAAAAAAAAAGAAGAAAGAAAGACCTAGAAGGTCTCCCTAGTATAGCATTAGTTAAAATGGGGTTGCCTTGATGCTAAAATCTCTACTTCTGAACATTTCATAACTTCCCATGACATCTGTGAATTAGCACTTCCGGGCATCTATCCCCACTCCACTAACTTCTTGCTTCTTCCATGATTCTCTTTAGGACAATAATTATACCTTATCGATGTACATGAATAAGAACAAAAAAAAATAAATAAATAAATGAGACTTTGCCAACTATCTATGAACAACCAGATTTGGATGATGAGAAGTAAACTGGTCATTTACCTTTTGCACCCATGCGAGCAGTTCTTCCAGTGCGGTGGAGATAATCAATCTAAAATTTCAAGAAAAGGAATGTATGTTCTTTTAGGAAGAGGAAAATGAATTTGAAATGAAAGATAGATAATAAACAGAGCAGCATCCTCACAGAGTTCAGGGGAAAATCAAACATGATAACATGATCCACATCCAAGTCCAATCCCCTAGCAGCCAAGTCTGTGCAGACCAGTGTGGGGCAATCACCATCATCTCTCTTGAACTTTTCCAGGTTTTCAACCCTGGCGATTCAAAATTATAACAGGAAGGTGAGCTAATAAAATGAAAAGATCTGATATTGTTCACACAAAAACTAAACGAAATCATACTGCAGTGAATGTTTAGAAAAAGAACTGCATCGTCATGGAAATTTCAAACTCATCAAGCTTCTAAATATTGCTCCACTCATCAGTATTACTGTTGTGGAAAAACTTCTGATTAATTGAGTTTACATAGATTATTAAAAAAATAATTAAGAAAAGTCTAAGAAATCTCCTTCAGTCAGCATACTGGAGTAAGAACTCTCGGTGAAAAAAGCTGATAATTTCTTTACTTTCATATTGGATGGTTTTGCAGAAAATCATAATATGCTGAATTGAACTCTGGGCTAATAGTCCTTGTCTTGTTTTTAGTTTATTTTTTTCACTAAAACATTTAACAAATATGCCTTCTTTCATCTCACCTTTCCTCTGCGGGAACTTCTCCATGGTAATTGACAGTTGAGATTTGATTTTCATTCAGAAAATGATCCACAGCACGACTGGAATTCAAAGTATTGCAGAAGACCATCACACGATTTCCCTTTGCTAAACTTGGTTCAAGTACCTACATTTAATGAAAATTTATTTGGATCTTTTTTCTTGCAATAAAAGTAAGTTCACATAAAAAGGTTGCATGCTAACATTTCATCTATGCTTCCATCTAAAACTGACTGGCATAATCTCCGTTGTGCTTTTTAATGAACTCGAGATTATGGGGTAACTTCAGAAATTCAGCATTTAAACCAAAAGGCACGGTAGCTAAAGATAAGTGCAGAATTTTCAAACTTTGACCCGATAAATTGTAGAACTGTTAGATTAGAACCAATAAAGCAACCAAAGAACAAAACCATAAAAACATGGGGTAATATCATGAGCATCTACTAGAAATGACTACAATTTAATACATTCAGTTTTCCTAATTAACACTGTTTTCCCAACATAAAGAAACGGAAAAGACATAGAAAACTGCACAAAGCAATATTAACATCAGGAAAAAGAATACTCATGAAAAGTTTTCCTACTATATAAGCAGCATAAAAAAGAGAATAATAATTATAACTGGGTTGAAAAAAGGTAGATAATTGAGTTTACTTGATCGAGAAATGTGATCATATATGAGCAACAGATTAATAAATAAGTGCAAAAGTTTTTCTGAATTGCATCAAATTCACAGACCCTTGAATCCTCACATTTCTTATTTTCAGATAAACACAGTTCAATGAAATTTTGTGCTGCAATTTTGACATCTAAGAAAGTAAAGCCACCTCATATTTTAAACAAATCCATAAATACTTTTTGTAGAGTTTGATTATATTGATCACAGATTGATACGCATAAGAATTGACAACTTAATGTATGCAAATCATTTTTTTGTATCACAAAACCATCCAAAGATCTTTTAATACTTTCATTGTGATCCTATTTACCATTGTAAAGATTTATTCTCAATAGATCCTTGGAAATTACCCTCTACCTCGTCCTCAGAAATACACATAATACCAACGTCTTGTCCGTGATAAATATTGTCTCTTATACCTTCTTACTCCTTCTGGATCAACTTTATAATAGGATAAGTACTTATCTTATACATCTTTCTTGAATACATGATTACAAAAATAGAGAGACCACTCTGAAGAAGTTATGCAAAACCATTGAATTTTCTGAACTCAAAGAACTGGAAAAGCATTACCATTTCTATTACTATATGTGAATTAAAACTTTCTCCATGATAAAATCATATGTATGTCAATTCACGATTAGCTCGTAAAAAAGTGTTTTCCTAGCTGCTATTAGCAGCAAAAGATAAATTAGTAAGTACAGTACTCAGATCAATTAAAAAGACATATGGATTGCGAGATTGTAATAAATTTTAACAAATGTAAAAGAAAAAGACCTGTAGAAGAGCCTCCAGCTTGTTTTCAGAACCAAAAAGCTTAATGAAATCATGGCGGGCAGAAGCAATCTTCTTATGCAGTGTAGAAGTATGCAGATGTATAATGCCTTGAAACTCCTCGTCAACCAGCTTTTGAACAGCCTACAAAACCTTGACATATTATTTTACAAATATTCTTTGACAACAAAATAAAATTCAGTAACGAAGAGAATAAACTCCAAATGAATAATTGAGTAGAACTTGCTTAGCCAAACAGGGTCATAATCAAAGCAACACATTACATATAATATTTTCAATCCTTAAGAGAACATTACCAAAAACACCAGAACCTGAATTTCAGTTTTAAGTTTTTAACAATAGGATTCTGTGAAAAAAGCTTTAGTAGTGCATTCTTTCCAGTGCTGAATACCCCATAAGAAATGTTTTGTGCCTGTAATAATTACTAAAAAACATGTTATCCCACTGTTGACAAGTTTTATATCTGAGATAAAAGTTGAGAGAAGACCTTTGTCATTGTAGCAGTAACCAAAACAGTTTGAAATCCTTGACCATTGGCTTTTGTTGCACGATTTTTCAGTGGACCAAGAAATTTTTGTATATCAGGACCAAAGCCACGATCAAACATGGTATCTGCTTCATCCAATACCTACAAAAAGCTAGCAATTATCAATAAGCATTTTAAGGAATTTGATTAATGTAAATATTCTAGCAAGCACCAAATGACAAATATCATAATTACCAAATATTTGATATCACCATAAACCATATTGCCCTCCTCAATATGCTGAAGAACTCTGCCCGGGGTTCCAACTACCATGTCAATTGGGGTGTTCAAAGAATCCTCTTGAGGTCTTAAACGCCCACCACCACTTACCATGGTAGACCTGAACCGTGCATGGTGACTAATAGACTTTGCCACCCGATATACCTGTAGGGTCCATCGACCTCAATTGAATACAAAGGATTTCTACGCTCACAGTTTACCAAGATTATAGCTTAACAAGTGAGACAAACCTGTTCACACAGCTCCCTTGTCGGGCACAACACAACTGCACGAGGCCGCCTAGGCTTCATAAAGATACCATTTAATTCTTCGTCTCGTCTCAACAACTAAAAATGAGAAACCATAAGCATCCTTTACAAGAAGGCATATGCTTCGCAATATCTATTAAAAAAATGAAAAAATGGAAAAATGCAGCATTCTTCAGCTCTAAATTTGGTCAGCTTTTTCCTTGGAAATCTACCTGAACATACTATAAGCCTTTGATACCTACAATAAAAACAACATCCATCTGATAAACAGGAATAAATTTGAAGCAAATGACCCTTTTTTCCAAAAAGCACATATGATTTGCCATATTTGGCAAAAAAAATTCCAACAAAATATTCAGCTAACTTAAACCAAACAAATGCAATCTCCAAGTTGTAACAAGAGTTGGTGTCAAAGGGGCTCAACCTACCAGAAATTCCTTTTGCATCAGATTCAGGAATTTGTTTTATCAACACATTCTTAGTTCTGGTAGAATAATTCTCTATCTGTCAGCTCTGGTTAATGTTACAACTATGAGTAATACAATATTGAATTCAATTATTCCTATGTACTTCAAAAATTTCAGCAAAAGGAAAACAGGGAATTGATATACACCTAAGCTCTTTTAAAGGAACATAGAGACCATTAATTCTTATTTCCAATATGGGACACTCCTGCAAGAAGGAACTATAATTCATCCAACTTAAATTGCAGTCATCTTTGCTTTTATTGATTTTCTGAAATTCAGCCATTAATAGAATTTGAAAGAAATTAAGTAATATACATGAAATGGAGGAAGATATTTATTTCAGCACAGAAAGATATGGCTTGAACTGAAAAGCAACGAATCCCTTTCTTTCCCTTTTCACCTTTGTTTCATGTTTCTAAAACTGTGATTAAGTAGGGGATTTTAAAGTATATTTGAACCATAACCTCATTGTTTTGAGGCAAGTATCTCATCAAAATTTTTATTCCCCCCTCCGAATTGTAATGCTCCATTAGATTTTACATTTAGTTCCTGCCTTAACTAAATCAAAACTTAGATTTGAATAAGTGGAAAGAAAGAGTAGCCTAATTTTTCTTTGCAAAACTAGCTTATGAACTAGGCCGAGTCAAACTAATAACACAAATAAGAAAATGATCCCAAGAAACCCTTTCCATCAACAAGATACATAAACTACAACAAGTACACCCCCCGCAGAACTCTGAGAAAACCGAATAAAATGAAGGCAGTAGCAATTCATGTCAATTAAAAACCACTCAATTCATCCAAATCCTCAAAAAATAAAAAAATAAAAAATAAAAAAGAGGTGCAGAATCAATTTGTACATGATTGAAATATACTGAAGAGCTAACCTGAACAAGAGGCAACATGTAAGCCAAAGTCTTTCCCGACCCAGTGTGAGACCCTAATACCACACTATTCCCTCCCAGCACAGAAGGTATACCAATACACTGAATTTCAGTAGGAGCAGAAATACTCATCTCCTCCAAAGCCCCCAAAACCTCCTCAGTCAACCCCAACTCCTCAAAACTCGAAGCCAGCATCTCATTCTTATTCTTTCCTCTCCTTGTCTCGTTCTCACCATTCTCGCTCTTAGCCTCCAAAGATTCGAGCTTTACCTTCTTGGGCTCGTGGACAGCTGTTTTAGCAGAATCTTTAAGATGTCTTGTTCTCAATCTTTCCAAAAGAATTGAATGCTTTAAGGGTTGGAGAGCTTCTTCTGAAGAGGTTGTGGTGACTGTAGCAGTTGCAGAACACAGTGGTCTAAACCCCAACAAAACCCTTCGCGGTGGTGATGACAGAAATGGAATTAAGGGCTTTTGAAGTAAGAAACCTTTGGTGGAAGAGAGAAAAGAGACGGAAAACCGATTCGTTGATGGAGAAGACAGGGATAGACTTAGCAGCACTCTTCCCGTTCCTCCCATTTTTGCAGCCCCGGTTGTTCTTCGATTTTTGGTAGCTTTGCAGGCTTTTTCTTGTTTCCTCTTGGATTTTGCCCGTGACACTGACGATGCCTGATAATTGGTGTAAATTACATTGTAGTCCCTGAAGTTTATCCAGAGAGTCAAATCAAATCCACTTAAAACTGACAAAATCTACGTCTAATTAAGTTACAGTTGGTCCAAATATATATATATTCTCTTTTTTATTAGGTTCTGCAATGGTTATAATCCATTATTATTAACTAAATTAAACCACATATATACAATGTTATTAGGATGTTAATTGGTTGGATTCGGGACAATATTGGCTAAATCCATAATTCAATTTTTGAAAATGAATTTCAACCCTAATTCCAACCCCAATTCTCTAAGAACTCATTTCAACCCTAACACTAGTAACCCTTTGAATCGATAGGTTAACTCTATGATTTTTAAAAAACTATTTCTTAAAAAAATATCAATTTTAATTTACTTTTAATAAATTATTCATACAAAAAGAAAATTTAACATTCAAAAAATCAATATCTTAACATTAAAAAATGAAAAAACTTTGACTCACAATTAATGTTCGGAGGATCGTAGGGGTTATAGAAAGAAAAAAAATAGAGATTAGGGTTTATAGAAAGAAAAAAATAGAGATTACTAAATTAGAGGATGAATGAACATATATTAATATAAATTGACATTATATTATGTATTGTATAATACTATATAGATAATATGTTACTGATAAAATTTAAAATATAAAAGGGTTATACGGATTGGATTAGCGAGTTACGATTTAGGAATGGAGGTAAGGTTGAAAACTATATAATCCATAATTCAACCCTAACCCTGTGGTTGCCGAGTTCTAATAAATCCTAGCCTCAACCTTTAACCTTTTCAATCGATGCTAACCCCACCCTTTAGAGGTGGATTAACCTCGGGTCTGGGTTCAATCCTAATCCATTGACATATCTAAATGTTATATACTTCCTTTGTTCAGAATTGAATGTCCCAATTTAATTTGGATGCATTTTAATAAAAAAAGTTTAACTAAGTTCATTAACCTATTGCATTATCAATTTTCTTATATTAGTTTAGAAAAAGGGACATTGAATTTCGAATATTCCAAAATGGAATATGATGCATATATTTCTGAACGGAGGGAGTATAAAATAATCAAAAGAGGAAATAAGTCAATCTCTACTCTTAAAATTTATTTAGAAATTCAATATTTTTATTTTAAATTATTTGAAATTAAATATTTTTTTAAGTTATTAAAAATTTACAAAAAGATCGACTTTACTATATTAAAGAAAAGTTAGATCAAAGTTTTTTATATAAAAAAAAAATTGTCTAAGTCAAGTTGAGATATTAAATTCTGCATAACGGAATATAAATAAGAAAATAATGGAACAAAAGGTAAAAAAGAATTTTTTTTAACCCGCACCAAAGCACGTCAAGTGTATACCGGGTGATGTGAAATATTATTGTATAATAAAATATTAGAATAAATCAAACATTATAATAATTAAATAAAATTACAAAATTTTTATAATCATCAAACTGCTGCCTCCCATTATTCAGCAAACTCCTTACTCTAAAATAAAGTTAAGAGTCTTGAAAAAAAAAAAAAAACCAATAAAAAATGAGTCACGGAGTATTTAGGAATATGACTTGCAATATAATTTTTTAAATAAACTTTTTATTTAATAAATTATCTGATAATGTTGATGGTAAATACATCTCTTTTTTGTAGAATATTTTTTTTCTTTACAATTCATTAAATTTTTTATTTTCTTTTTTTTTTTGGCATTTTATTTAAATTATCTTTTCGGAAAATGAGAAATTTTATTTTGATTGTTTTATTCATTCTTTCTAAAACATTTTTTTCTTTACTCTTCATTAATTTTTTAAAATTTAATTGCAAAGACGATATTTATATGAGCTCCCGTTTCTTACAAACAAGAAGAAAAGAAAAAGAATTTAATTGCAAAGATGATATTTATATGAATCTGATCAAATTAAATAATAACATGATTCATGATAGCTTTTAACCGTCCGTCACCTATTTTTACTCCTAATAATTAATCTAACTATTTAAAGCTTTCCCCAAAAGAACAAAATAATAATACCAAAAAGAAAAGAAAAAGAATTTTCATGCAAAGATATGCATTTGATGGCATTCGTGTAATTTGGATTCAGGAGCAAAACAAATATTTCTCAGTAACATATCAATTGAAAATTCTTCTACTCTTTCCTCAAACATTATTTTCATTAAATATTTCTATAGTTGTCCCTTTGAGAACATCTCATTGGTGGAGTGGCGAGCGTACAGACCATAGGTCTCTAAATCGAATCCCATCGACACCTTCCTATTGCCTATTGAAGGTGTTGTTAAAAAATTTCTGAATCATTACCTGTCGCCTTTGATGTATCTAATGGTTTTCTTTTTAATATCAAGACTTAAAATAAACCTACGAGAGAATGAAAATTGAAAGTCACAATATACGAAGATTCCACTAATTTTCTGTAAATCTTGAACCTTGGTTTGAGCATGGAGAGGATGAAGATGAATATGTAGCAAAATAATTTTCTGTGGATGCAGAAGAATACGTAAAACCTAGATGAAGACTTGCACGTTGTGCAGTGTAGTGTATTGTTTTACTATAAATTTTTTAAAATAAAATGTTAAACATTTAAATATAGAAAAGTTTCATAATTTAAAATACATGATTTTTACCTCTAGCTCATGTTTGGTTTTTTCATGTTTTAACTTTACGTATGAATCTTTTTGTTTTGTTCGAAATATAAAAGTTTTTTTTTTTTTGAGAAATTTATAAGTTTTTAATAATTTTTTCTTTAGTTATAACTATTATAGAAACTCCCGCAATGTGTCGAAAGTTATTAATAATAATAGTTGTATTAAGTATAAAATAATAAACTTAATAATAAAAATGTTTTTAAGAAAAAGTAATTTAATTTGTCATCCGCCACCCGTTTAAAATAAAATTTGTTTAGAATTAAAAAATGAGAAATATCAATTACTTTTTATAAAAATTCAATTAATTAAATTCATACTTTCTCCATCACTATTTATACGTCATTAGACTAACTATAAGTCGTTATTATTAATTTATTAGGTAGTTGACTGAATTTTTCCAATGTCTGAGTTGTCGATCTCTCTCCCTTTCTGAAACTCTCTTCTCCTTTCAAATCTTGCATAAAGGTCATTTTAAGAAAAAAGATTTTCTTAATTTTACAAAATGATGAACGATGATTTTATAAATAATGATTGAGGGAGTATTAGATAATATAAATATATATATAATATAAATATATATATATATATATGTAGGGGCATCGGAGCTCAAATTATATTATGTCCTTGTTGAGTCTCAAACGGTCAATTGACGGTTAAGTATTTTAAAAAAATTAAAATAAATTTGATAAGTACCCCTAGGGTTTTATTTATTTATTTATTTATTTTTAGGATTTAATTTATAAAATGTAGTTAGAGACTTAACAGGAGCACAGTATAATTTGAGCTTCGTTGCCCATAATAGCATTTCCCTATACATATACATATATATATAT
>JAOXNR010000031.1:4358869-4397267 GCA_028571225.1 Parsonsia alboflavescens
CCTTTCTGTTCACCCAGACAGATAGGGAATAGATTAGAAGATCTTATGCAAGTAGATCAAGACGTCCAGATTCATTCTGCAGGACAGATCTCCGCAAATCTTCAAACCAGGTATCGTTCTCAGATCTTTTTATATGAGAGAAATTTTTTTTTAAATCCTGGGACTCCGGATTCGTTTCCCAGTGGATTCGGGATCCGGTTCCCTTTCATCGAGATGCTAACAATTTTGGTTGAGGATTGACCATCGTCTGCAATGTCCTTCCATTTGGCTATAATCTGAAAGGTCTTGGGCATGCCTATCAAAACAACTCAAAATCATAAACCTTGACAAGTTCATTCCACATGTAAACAACCTATACAATGAAAATAAACAGTCCATATACATCTTCCTGAAAACTGTAAACAACCTAGACAAGTTCATTCCACACTTAAACAACCCATATAATGAACATAAACAATCTATATACATTTTCCTGAAAACTGTAAACAACCCAGATAAGTTCATTCCACACGTAAACAACTCGTACAATGGACATAAACAATCCATATACATCTTCCAGTCTCGCATAACCATGGTTGTCAACACCAATGTTCATGGATTTCACAAATCACCTAGCAAATTATAAACAACTCATAAAAATTCATTTCATAAACAAACAACTCATACGCAAAACAACACATTTAATTTTTGTGAACAAACTTTTTTTCAAAACAATTTATCCACAAAAATAGCTAAAAAGGACAAATATAGCAAAAACACAAATAATGTATTCCAAAACATAAATATTAAAAATACCCGTTAATTTTTCCTTTATAAATGCAAACCTTTCAACCATTTTTACATGAGATTTGACAAAAACTGACCTTAAAAGGATAGGAGAGATCAGAAACAAAACAAGAATTTTTTACAAAACAAAACAAAACACAAATAATATATTCCAAAACATAAATATTAAAAATATCCATTAATTTTTAATTTATAAATGCAAACCTTTCTACCATTTTTACACGAGATTTTACAAAAATTGACCTTAAAAGGATAGGAGAGATCAGAAACAAAGCAAGAATTTTTACGTTCTTTGCACAAAAACTTCTCCTTTGGAATAGATTAACGCCGAAGGTTATGTCTTTGAGAATCTTACGAAGAAGAGAAGCGGCAGCGAGAGTATTATGAATGGCTTCTGCATAAAAGTTGATATTTTTAATATTTCTATATTAGATGTAACATATAGAATGGTGGCCTATGCAAACAAGTCCATCAAAGTTTCTATACATGAAAAATGATACAGGGATAATCTTCTTTAGGAACGAGAAGAATAAATTAGTTCATTAGTTCTAAGGTCGGCCAAATAAAGATGCCACGGAGAGAGCAGAAGAAGAGACTCGACTGCTCCCATTTAGTTTCAAAATAAAAAATAGTGAAAAAGGGTTAAATAAAGATAAGAAGGGTAAATAGGTAATTGAACATGTCAAATTGGATATATTTTGTCAAACTTAAAACTTTATCAACTTTTTATTTGACACTTTCCAAAATGAATATATGGCTCAAATAGACTCTATATTTATTTATTTATTTATTTATATCGTAGTCAAAGATCAATAATTGGTTGTCACAAACTACAAGAATAAAGAAGAAACTTGTATAATTCTTAAAAAACTTGCATGCAAAATTAAATGGGCTCAAATAATCAATGGGAGGACCAATACTCGATATTCAGCCTAACTTTCAACCAGTTTAAGAGACCATAAAGCTTGCGTACATGTACTGTCTAGTCACTGGCAAGAAGGTACATTCAAGCAGTTGTTCTCTCTAAGTACAAAGATTTAGGAGCCTATTTACATTTTAGGTATTCACACATCACATCCAAACTCATTCATAATAATACTCAAAAGCCACAATACAAAGAAAAACTCTCCTTACAATTGCACATCATGAAATTTGGTAATATTCATAAGAAAGAATACATATACAAAGTGATTTTATGAAATATAGGAAAGTAAAAATTACTTATCTCTGAACCTAAACTGCCTCTAACACAAATAGTCATCTCCTAATAATAAACAAAAGAAAAGAAACCTTACCACCTATTAAAAGAAATTAAACTCAAACTCTATGACCCTATGCGAGTCAAATTCTAATCTTAACCCTTAAAATATCAACCTTAAATATAAACAATAAAATAAGTCTCTGTCAGATAGGAAAAATAATATTAATATGAATTTAAAATATATACATATATATATTTATATATCATGTAAATTGGTAACTTGAAATATTATTTATAACTAATATAATAATTAAATAATAATAATAATAATAATAACTTAAGATTATGGAAACAAAACTAAACACAACGCTACCAACACAGGAGAACAGAAGCATGGAGTAGTCTCAATAGCCCCATTTAGACAAAAGCTTTTCAAATTTTAAAAACTAGAAAATGGCTGAAATTGTATTTAATGACTTACTACCTTTGTCTCATAATATATGTTATTAGTCGTCATTTTAAATGGATTAAGAACTTTTAATTACAATTATGTTATGTCAAAAATGTTTCTCTTCTCTCTCTGATAACTACAATTTCCTTCCTTTATAATAAATGAAAGATAATATTAATGGAGTGTAAGAATGGAAGAAGCATCATAACCATACATTGATAATTGCAAAATGACTTCTATTGTGAGACCAAAAAAAGTGTAAAATGACTTATATCATGAGAAGAAGGAAGTAATTTAAAAATAAAAAAAAAAAAGATTTGATTTTTGTTCAAAAAATAGAAAACAGGTAGCACTTGTTTTAAATAATCCAACCCAATTGAGATTGGACCATCGAATCTCATTAACAACAATTTCTTTATTCTTTGCCCTACCTCTTTCTTTCCTTTTCTTTATCTACCCTTCTTCCTATTCAATTCTTTCTTGTATTTCAGCCACTCTTCTTCGCTTCTTCCATCTCCTGCCGCGCCTTCATTGGCTCTATTTGGATAACAACTCAAAATTTTAAAATTGAAAGAGGTTGTTTTTTTTAACTTTTTAATTGGAGAAATTTAAGTTCTCAAAAAACAAAAAGCTATTTGGATTAACCTTTAATCAAAGTTTTTGAAAATTTTGTAAAGACACAAAAATCTATCTTGAATGTTTATATAGAGAGACTATCAATCCTCCCAAATGTATTTTTAAAAATTAGAGTCAAAGATTTTCATTCTTTTCTTCTCCGAGTGTGTGATTGAAAATCGTGATCACTTCCGGAGTAATAAGGTTGGTAAAATATTTTTAAAAGAAAAGTCTGTATGACTTCTTGTTTTCTGAAATTCAGATACATTCTCTAAGCATGTTGTTTTATGAATCTTGTTCTGGATCAAAAAATGAGTTCTAATGTATTTTTGAGAAAAAGGAAAGAAAACTGGTTGAGATTTCAATTTTGTAAACATTTGTCCCTCACTGAGCATTTTT
The DNA here is from genome assembly GCA_028571225.1 of Parsonsia alboflavescens. NCBI lineage: Eukaryota > Viridiplantae > Streptophyta > Magnoliopsida > Gentianales > Apocynaceae > Parsonsia > Parsonsia alboflavescens. The sequence goes on from JAOXNR010000031.1 coordinate 4,362,322, forward strand.
ATGCTCATTGTTCTCTTCTTTCTTTTCTTTCTATTCTTTTCGGTTCCTTTTGGGTGAAGCTCAAGATGCAAGCTAGCCTTGAGGAAGATGAGTATTCTACTGAGAGATCTTTGAATGCTAGGTAGTGTGAATATTGTTGAGTTCCTCAAAAGTTTTTGTAAATTGTATAACTCAAACTAGCTTCTTGTAATTGTATTTTAAGGTCTGAGATCTGAGTAAGATAAGTGTTTAATTTTTCACAAATTCTAGAAACCTTTCATGTTAGGTTTATCTCATACGCGGTGTGTGATACTCCGTGTTCCGAGTGTTCCGAGAGTTACAGTAATGATTATCACCCATCCTTTTTAGTATTATGCACTCATAGTTTTTTTACTCCTTTTACTTTTATGTATTATGTCCTTCTATAATAAAATTTTATAAGTTTATTTATTTTCATTGTTTCAAAAAAATTAATTTATTTGAATTATTTTATTTTAAAATAATTAAATTTTTTAAATTTTGTTTTTCTTTTTTAATACTAGAGAAAATGTAAACATGTGAAAAGTAAATTATTCTTGATATTTAGCAACTGAGTTGGCACATGAAACCCACTGAGACATTTTAAAAAGGAGAACAATTGGAGGAAAGAGATGCTTAAAAAGGTGCCTTAAAATGAGTATGTATGGAGGGATGCCTATTGGGGGTCCCACATGCCAGATACTCATTTTAAGGCACCTTCCTTTTAAGCATCCCTCTCTCCCAATCGTTCTCCTTTTCAGAGCCCTTAAAATGGATTTTGTCTACTAACTCATTTGTTACATCATTAAAAAGAAATTCTTTTCCCATTTTTACAATTACGCAAACGTGATCTTCATCCAACTCCGCAACTAAAGAGGATATATATGCTCCTGATTCAAATGTCTTAGTTCTCTTCGCACTATCTAGAAAGTACTTTAATACCATTTGGGCTCGATTTTGACCACATACCACCAATAAATTAGGTTGACATTTTTACCCTTTACGATAAAAGTCAAGTGCCCTTTGCATATACTCCAAATCAGACCATCCACTAGGATTGAGGTCTTGTGCTCTTTTGTAGCAACCATTGAAGTATGCTACTAGTCCATTTGCTTTGGTCCAATGATCCTTGTATTGTTTCCAACTCTTTTCTTCTCCACCCTTATCGGCACAAACTTGATTGTAGCTGTGATTTTTTACCAATATGTTTTGTACGTTTGGACAATGCCAACAATCTAATCTTTCACAGTATTTAGCCATGCACTCATGAAAAGAAGATTTTCTTCTTTGTTCCACTTAATCCTTAAGGCCACTCCTAACTCATCCAAGGTGGATCCTGATGCTGTTTCCACAACACGTTCAAAATCAGAATCGGTGCTGCACTAGAGAACTTTATCTATATATTTCTAGTGAAGTGTAAGGAGTACCTTGAATATTTTCGTAGTAGGGGGAGTTGTGCTGCAAATGTAGTGGATAAACGTGATGCTAGACCAAAGTCGAAAAGAATGACTAAACAGAAGAAAAGTTAGAAAATTATGAAAACTCTCTGATTTTCGGAAAAACGACCAAAGTCGAAAATTATCAATTAATCAAAAGCTGCCGAAAACATTGACAAACGAGATATTTAAAACCCTAAATGAATCCAAAACCTAATCGGAACTTAAAAATAATGAAATTACAAAAATACCTCTAAAAGCAATAAATTACAAAAATGCCATTAAAAATATAAAAATGCTTGAAACCCCATCAAGACAACTCCGGATGGCCGAAACAGTCCCTGCACCACAACATAGCAGTGACTTTTGTTCGTTAGGCCGTTCCGGGTCACCCAGTCAAATTTGTGCCCATTCCAAGCTTGGACCGATACCTCGGGAATAGTGCCCTGCGAACAGTGCTCTCTGGCATCATTCTCCCCGGTTGGAAAAAGATTCGCCCTTGAATCTGACTTATCCTCGCCATCCACATCATATGCTCCAACACCTTGAATGGCTCATCTGCAAGTGACTGCAACTTACCAAATATTCCCTCTAGAAATCTCTCTTTTCTCAATCGAATCCAAATCAAATCGCCTTTCTTGAACACACCTTTCCTCCAATGTGTACCAATCCACTGTTTAGACTGCAAATTCCTCCATTTAATTTGCTCAAGATCTTGAGAATATAGCTCCTCGATCTGTCTAGCACGTTCCGCAGCACCCGAACTAAACTGATTATGATCCGGTAATGAAGCAATCTGCTCAAGAAGCTCGGACTGATCAGCATTTTGTTCCAGAACAACCAATGCAAAATTTTCAGTCACCCTCGTCTCCCCTCGAAATTTCGCTCCAGATAGCAAATTCCGTGGTGCCTCTGCCTCCTTCCTCAAATCCATAGGACCTAGTGTGATATTCTCGTCATCCTTGCTAAAGGAATATGTGTTTCCAAATCCGTCATGTGTCGCCCTCCTATCATACTGCCACGACCTCCCTGACAAAATGTGACAAGCATCCATAGGAACAAAATCACACCATACCTTATCAGTGTACCTCTTCCCAATCGAAAACTTTCCTAAGCAACGCTTGCTGACTTTAACTTCATTGCCCTTCTTCAGCTACGACAATTTGTAGGGCTGTGGATGCTCCATTGTTTCTAATCCCAATTTCTCTACCATTGTCATCGAGACCACTTTCTCGCAACTACCGCTGTCAATGATCATGTTGCAAACCTTCCCTCCAGCAGTACACCGAGTATGGAAGATATTATGTCGCAACCAGGACTCATCTTCCAGGGCCGCCACACTTAGCACTGGCCGAATCACAAGGCACTCTCCCGAATCAGCATATAAAATGTCCTCCTCCTTTTGTGCTGTCATCAGGCTCCTTTTTATGTTCATCAAACACCGGCTCAAGGACCTCCTTGCTGAGTGTCACGAACTACCTGTTTAGGCAGCCTGCAACAAAATGTCCAATATCCTGACATTTAAAACAATGCTTAGCTGCGCCACCACTGCCTCTTTGCTAGTTTCGTTGTGCTGTCCATCCTTGACTACCGACTTACCCTTGTCTCCTTTACTCACAGCCACCCCCACCACCACCGCTGAAAAGGATTGCCCACTAGGGTTGTCCTGAAATCTGTTCAGAACCCTATATCTCAAATCACTGCCCTTCCGTCTAAGCTGCCCCTTGACCTTCAGGGCCAATCTGCAAACATCTTCATACGTCCAATATTGCTACAGTTGAACCACATCACCAATCTCGAACTTCAAACAAGCCAAAAATCCCAAACCGTTGAAATCTGTTCATAACCCTATATCCTGAACCGCTGAAAAGGATTGCCCACTAGGGTTGTCCTGAAATCTGTTCAAACCCTATATCCGGAACTGCTGCTCTTCCATCTAAGCTGCCCCTCGACCTCAGGGCCAATCTGCAAACATCTTCATACGTCCAATATTGCTGCAGTTGAACCACATCACCAATCTCGAACTTCAAACAAGCCAAAAATCGAGCCACCGTCTGCTAGTCTTCTTTGGCGATATCGCATCCCATACGTAACAAATCAAATTCTGCAATGTACTACTCCACCAACAAATCTCGCTACCTAACGAAATGGTATTCAATAAAAGCCTCTTGCCGATAGTGAGTCAACAGAAACTTTTTCCACAGCAGTTTCTTCATCTTGTCCCAAGTCAAAATTTTCGACTTCCCTTCTCTTGCACGTTGCTTCTTAACATGCTCCTACCAAATCAAAGCATGCTTTCTCAATTTAATCGCCATGATCTTCACCTTCTGTTCTTCCGTCAAATCTCGAAGATCGAAAATCCACTCAAGAGTATGTAACCAATCTATAAATTCGTCAGGATGTGCCCTACCTTCAAAATCGGGAATCTCGATTTTAATGTCGAAATTCTGGAAAGAAGATGGTTGTCGGCCAAGTCATTCCGGTCGATTTTGTCTGCCCCTGAACATCCAATCGGGCATCCTCCAATTGCAGCTCCAAGTCTTGAATCCGCCTTTTTTGTTCTGCATTTTCTTTTTCGACCTCCTGTAGGTCTCATTGACGACGTTGTTCGTCTTCCTCAGGAACGACTCCGGGTCCCCTTCCAGCACGACGCCGTCCACGACCTCCACAAATCTGTTGCATTGATCTCAAGCAACCCAGGGCTCTAATACCAACTGATGCAAGAACAATGTCGAAAAGAATGACTAAAAAAAAGAAAAGCTGGAAAATGGTGAAAACTCTCTGACCAAAGTCGAAAATTATCAATTAATCAAAAACTGCCAAAAACATTGACAAACGAGATATTTAAAACCCTAAACCTAATCGAAACTTAAAAATAATGAAATTATAAAAATACCCCTAAAAACAATAAATTACGAAAATCTCATTAAAAACATAAAAACGCTCGAAACTCCATCAAGACGATTTCGGATGGCCGAAAAAGGCCCAACATCACAGCATAGCTGTTTTTTTTTTTTGTTCATTGGGCCGTTCCAAGTCATTCAATCAAATTTGAGCCCATTCCAAGCTCGGACCAGTGCCTTGACGATGAATAGTGCCCCATGAACAGTGCTCCAGCATCAAAACATGTGGAGGATAAGATATGGATATGGTGGAAATTGTGAATACTATGCAGGATGCGGAAATTGTGTCCCGTAAGGAATTTGTGTGAGGTTTCTATTTTGGAAACTTTGGAAATCTGTGTCCATGTCACAAAAATCCCGAGTGTGTGTGGATTCAATAGCGAACAAAAATAAAATTTAAAAAAAAAAACTAATTATGAGGAATGAGGGATGAGAAAATATTGTTGCAAGTGTGTGAGATTGGATTACGTAGAGGGAGTATTTATAAATAAGAACAAGAAATGAAATCTTATCTAAATCTTATGTAAAATTCTATTTGAAATCCTATCCTATCCATCAAATTATAATTTTTTCCCCTAATAATAATGATTTTTAGAAATAAAAAATTAAAAGAATAAATTTGGTGAAGTTTATAAATTTAAAAAACAATTTAAAAAGAAAAGAAGTTTTTGTGTTTGTTATGGAAAAAAAAATTAGTGTATTTTTTTTAGAAAAAAATGAAAAATAAATATTTGAATACGTAATAGAAAGAATAAAAAAAATTAGTCTAAAAAAAGTAATCAATGTACACAAAAATTACAAATAAAAAAAAAAAAACAAGGAAAGAAATAAGGGAATTGAAGAGAGTTGGAAGAAGAAGAAGAAAGAAAAAAAAAACAATTTAATATTGACTGTTGGGCGTGTGTGGGTTGAGGCAGCCGTGCTCAAGGACATCCTAAGATTCTTTCAGCCGCTGAAGCTACTTTGAATTGGCAGAGTGAAAATGTCCATATACAAAATCAGACCCTTCTAAAAATTCTAGGAGAACCAAGTAGAAAATTCGACTACTATGTTCTCTATCCCCACCACAGTAAACCAAACACTATTCCTCCTTCTCCCCCTGGTTGGCATCTTGATAATGAACCCTGGACAGATTCCCACCTCCTTTTCATATGATGGATCCTAACTCCTCTTCGTATGATGCTAAGTATTTAAATTGACATCGGTGCCCATAATTCGTTCCTAGTTGGCGTAATAAACATCCCTCTCCAATGACTTTAGGTGCCTCCCTAGCCTTCTTACCCCTTCAACTGGAATTAAACTCAGTCCTAACTAATATAATCGACATCTCTCTCCAATGACTTGGGATGCCACCCTAACCTTCTCACCCCTTCGACTGGAATTAAACTCGATCCTAGCTAGCGAAATAGATATCCTTCTCGAATGACTTAAGGTGCCTCCCTAACCTTCTCACCCCTTCACCTGGAACTAAACTCCCTGTATTGGAGCTTCTCTAAGTGCAGAAAGAAAGACTCTTGAGTGTGTATGCATTTTTTGTATCTATCTTCCCTTCAAATATTATCCTCCATTTTTTATATTATGACTTGATAGACAAATAGTGGCAAGAATTGGAATACAAAATTCTTGATATTCAATTTCTATTTGGGTAAATAAATAATTATATCTCTCCTTCTAATTAAAATTAAATATCTTTATGTCTTTTTTAAATCGTATATCCCAATTCCTAGATGAATAAATTTTTTATAAAGATACAGATTTTATCATGTTCAAATTAAACAAAATCAAACTCTCTACTAAAATAAAAACAAAACATTTAACTTTAGGACGGAAGGAGTAAATCGTGATTAAAATAAAAATTATACTTATTTTAATGGTGTGATAATTGTTGCCTAAGAGAGGTCTTCTGTTCAGTACTAAGAATCAACTTTGGAGATGAAATCAGGTAAGATATATGAACAAGAAGATTCATTCTTCCATATGGATGAGATCAGACATACAGAATAAAAATATTCTCAGACTAAAAATAAAAGTCACAAGGAGTTGCAGAGTTTAACACCGTAACACCATGGAAGAAAAATCACTCATTCACAGGGCCCAAAAGAGTTGAATACTCATACTTACTGTTACTCTGTAAGAGTCAAAAGACATTCGGTTTTAAGCAATCTATAAGTTTCTCTCAATAATGATGAACTCAAAACGTATGACAAGTCAACACTACACTCCCAGGCAGAGCAGTGTTATAATAAGATCAATGAACTGCCAAAAGAAGAAGCTGGAGAGGTAACAAACGAATGGTTACAAACTACCAAATAATAAACCAAGTAATAAAATTATGTGCTCAGGGGGAGTTAAAAATGATTCTACAGAATCAATTACTATCTCCATATTAACATGCGCAACCGCCCTGTTGCTCTGTTTCGGTAACAGCCTCAGGCATGCCTTGGAAGTATCTGAAAAGAAGACGATGAAATGAATTAGATGCATGTATAATAGCAACCGTAACGTTCAAGGGTGATAACTGATAAGGAGGTTCTTTGCAACCTCCACAACCCATATCTGAATGTTTTGGCATCAATATTGAAGAGAGTTTTCAGGGAACACCATATGTGCAAGGGATACAGACACATTCGGGAAAGTCATAGTAGCTTTTTGTGTTTTTTTGGGGAAAAGAGAGTATTATTGGGTCTCCACCCATTCCATTACTTGAAAGTCATAGAAGTAGTTTGGATAGAAATATGGTGATATATTTCCACATTCATACACTCATATCTAAAGTCCAATAAATGATGTATCTTTCCTACTCCCTTTTTATCATACGCAACGAGGCAGGCAATATATTTCATTGACATAAATGTTAGAACTACGATTCCAAGCTACTAGGAAATAAGACCCCCAAAGATTTTTTCTAGCTTTCACTAGTTGTATCTACTATCTAGTGATCTTACAGCATATTTAAATTTCAAATTTGATGAATGCCTCAAAGAAAGAATAGCATATAATATGCATATTTTAAGAAAAGAATTTGCAAAATGTTTCAATTGAACATGTTTCACCAAGTAAAAGTAACAATATGAAGAAAATAAAGTGTAGGAGGGAAAAAGGGGAAAGATATAAAGATCAATTAGTGAATTTTCGCAGAATGTAGATACAGTATATAGCCTGAATAGATTCAATATGCAACTCTTTCTTCAATCTATCTTAAGTTCAAGCACAGAGTGTGAAGTAAGATTAAGGATTAAGGAACAATCAGCTACATATAACTTTATCACGACAGTGATGTTAATTAATAGAATGCATGATAAATATGCACTTTGGAAGATATTCAGAGGGCCTTGGAAGCTTAATATTAAAATATTTGACCATGACCTAAAAAGAGTATCAGTCCAACAAGCCCCTTCCCTCCTCATAAAAGAAAAAGTCAAAATCCCAATGGGGTGGTGAAGGTAGAGGCCCAATTGGCAGAAAAAAATCCACAACCCTTGGGGCAAGTCAGGATTGGCAATAACACCAAATAGAAAAACTAAAAATATAAAATAGTACTATTATCACAATACTGTCAAAGCAAGCTTGTGGTATGAACAAATCATGCAACGGCTTTACAACTTTATGACATAATACATTGTTTTACTTTTGAAGATGGGCAATTGCATATTCACTTAGAAGGATAAAAATAAGATTACTTCCAGTTTTGCCAATGAATAGCTAACTTCTAGCATGAAGTTAACTCCCCAATTTCTAACTCAAAAAACGGTTTAAAGACAATCAATAATTCAACAAGTAAATCAGTATCATGACTTTGCAATTGAACAACAGCTTCCAACTCAAAGATTCTCAATCACCAATGGGTAAGTGATTAACTGTATCTGTTGATCCCAATCTCACAAGAAAATAACAACTGGAATGCAAATTATAAGCTTATTCTCTGCTTTTAATTTTTGTGGGGCCCAGGGGAGGAGTGAGAGTGAGAACATTCCAGTGTTTTCCTTTCCAAAGAATGCGCAAAGAGGTTAAAAATGAATAATTCTAAAATTGAAAACCTAGAGACAAGCAGCATTACAACAAGATGACCCCTCTCAGTTGCGAATGAAGTTCATTTAGCCATCTTATCGGGATAACTTATTAACACAACAGTACCTTCATTGGAATTATGTAACTCTATTTCAATATTGCCACAAAAAGAAAGAAAATATAAATTTCATGTATTAAAACACTCATTTCGCATAAAGCTGGTGATTTAAAGGTTTTGTGCAGGACATTGACAGCAATAAACAGTCACAATTCAGGTGCTTTCAGAACATATATATCATATGCACATGTGATATATTTCACATATTACAACATATGAAGATCCATCTAGTAAAAGCTTTGAGGAGTTGCCCATTTAGATAATTGAATGCAGATAAATGCACAGTCATTTGACCACCATACCTTTGGCTCATGTTCCTTGCTTGATAGGTACACACGCACATATATATGCATAGACAACATGTGGCATTTCATGCACTATAATAACAGAAAGGAAAAGGCATTGAAAGTGAAACTCACATATCCTGCTCATGCTCATTGGCCAAAGCAGTCTTCGCAATACAGAAGAATGACGCGTCAACATTATAATCTTCTTTAGCTGATGTCTCAAAGTATGGTACATTCCCTTTCGAAGCACACCATTCCTTTGCTTTTTTCTCAGAGACCTGCAGCATAATATTAATAAGAATAATAAGCTCAGTTTACAAAAATGGAAGCAATAAGAAGAAGACAAAACTTTACCACTCTGCTATTTCCGCCATCTATATCAATCTTGTTTCCAAGCAATATAAATGGAAAAGTCTTCGGGTCATGTGGGTTTGCCTGTGGAGTGTGGACAATTAGTCAAATTAATTCAGAAGAGCTGAGATTCATTCTCCATCAACTAAAGAAATGTAGCATCCAAAATTGTTGAAACAAGATGCATGGCAGTCTGCAATTCACAAAACCTGCTAGCATAACATGTCGATCCATAATTTGCAAATATAGTTTCTAGAACATTAAACGATGATGGCATATTTTGCATACACATTACAAATCAATCAAGATTCATTTTATTGCAATGGAATTTTCGAAAAAATGCATTCAGGACAAACATTTTTTAGAGCCATTGATATGCAGAACCTGCATGTCGTAGAATTTAGGTTTGAGTTTCTAAGAGATTTTTGTTAAAAAACCATGCAAAAAGTTACAGACAACATAATATAAAACAGAAATGAAATGTAAAAAGGTTTTTAATGGCATAATCATAAGAAAATGTAAATGAAGGTTATCTAAAATTCGCAAAACCAAGTTGTGAAACCTCTTTACGTCCAGCTGAAAACAACATACATTAAACTGTCATGCCTAAATCTTGCAACAAAGTGCAATGCAATAATGTGAAAACATCCTTAAAGCCCCTAAACAACTTCTACAAACCCAAAGATAAACAAGTATATGTTAAAGATACTTAACATGCAAAAATATGTCTTCATTCTAAAGACGGTATATTTCAAAATTGCAGGTACAATTAGTTTGATTACCCAAGAAAACAATCTTGGATCAGGTTGTTGCCACTGAACAAAATGAAGAAAAGGGTACATCAATAGGCATATTATATTGTCCTACTAAAACATGAACATGAACATGAATCACCAACACAACAGATGATTAAGAATTTCCTGCCTCATGCTTCTGTTACTGTTGTGATATATATACACACACATGTTTTCTATGTTCCCCGAACTATTCATGCTCTACAAAAACCATAAAATCCTTTGAGCAATACAAAACTATCTTTCTCTGAGTCTTATGAAAGAGTCAAAAGGAAATTAAAAATTAAATAATAGAAAAGATTTAATTAAAAAATGACATCAATGTACTAATAGGAAACAAATTCGGAACAAGTCAGCAGATATGTGACTCATTACAAGTCCAATCATGGCATGGCCAAATAAATATCTGCAACTATTTTGTGACATCAAAAGATGTTACAGTCTTCAAACCCAGAAAGGAAATTAACCACCACATAGAAGATACAGTGTAAATCACCAAATGGGTAATCAAATTCTGAAAATAATTTCTTCATGGTTAAAATATTCAGCAGTATCTCCTTCAAGGGTTTAAAATAACATGATCTCTTCTCTTCTCAATCCTCCTCTTTCAAACGAAATTTCCAACACAGTATTTCTAGAAAAATTTAATCACTAGTGCAACCTGTATTGACAATTACAAATGCTGGATTCATGAGCATGTTAACATCAGAATCGAAGGAAAAGAAAAATATACATTTATCAGATTTAATGTTCTGTACTGGAAATGGAAAATGGACCTGTTACAGAAGAAACCTTCAATCAAGTCAGACAACCTGACTTTCAAAGGGTCTATGAAGCAATTCATACCAAAAACGAAATTTTACAAATAAATTTTTTCAAGCAATTACACAAAAGAATAAATTAATTCAGAGGACTTCCTTGAATAAGTAATGGCTTGATATTACATTTACCACATATACTATAATGATTACAACATCATAAAACCGGACATAAATAACTATTAAAAAACTACATCATTCATATTTCCTAATATTTGTTTTCTCGACATTATAAATTCTATAGACATCTTGATACACGTAATAGAGTCCCAGGAGGAATAGAACTGAGACCATGATATGGAGGACTATTATAAATACCAGCCACATCTCACCCTCCAAAAAAACAAAAACATAAAAAAAATAAAAAAAAGAACACCAGTGGGAAGATAAAATCAGACTTGACATGATCACAAATTGAAATAGAATGGAATGCCAGAATTATTGAAATATGGTAAGAGTCCAGAACTTTGTACTCAATGCTTTCAGTTTACCAAGCAAACAAAAGGGTTCAAAATACCAGTTTTTTTTTTTTTTCCTCACTCATAAATTTTAAGCAAAGAAGAAGATGCACTATAATTCACAAAGCTTTTTCACTTGGTAACAAACAAAACTACATAAGATAGTGATATTCTCAATTACAACTCAAAAAAGCACTGTTTTTATGATCACATTTTTAAACACTTAGAAGCATGCATAGGATGTATATAGTATACAAAAAAGAAACACACTTCTATATCAGAAATGTTCAGGAGTGGACTGGAATATATGCATGGAATCGGAGAGAAAGAAGACAGAAGCATGTTGATGAAGTATCTAATAAGTCCTTGAACAGGGAGAAAATTGTGGTGTTTCACCAACTCAAGTAAATCAACAGAAGTTAATAATCAATCCAAGAAAAGCAAGTGCTTGAAGTTCTCACACAGCAATAAATGTCAACATTTTGCTCAAAGCTGGCTAAAGTAGACAGGTAACTAGGTGCTAGTGCAACTGTCAAATATAGAATGTCAAAAATATACTGCCTACACACACCAAAAGGAGATAAATTTAATTTACAATTCTGAAGATTTTCCCCCCTGGTGTCAATGCTTTACATTTCAACCATAAAACATCATCATTGATCGATGCTTAATACTTTACTTTCACAAATTGGAATGGGTTTCTTATTTCTTGGTGGATAATATCACACACTAAGTAGTCTGCAAAAGAAAACAAAAGAGTTCAGGAAACAAACTCACAAACCTGTTTGAGAAACTCTTCATGCCAATTGTCAAGCGAATCAAAAGATTTCATTACATTAACATCATAAACTAAAACACAGCAATCAGCCCCTCTATAAAATGCAACTCCAAGACTCTGAAACCTCTCCTGCCCAGCTGTATCCCAAATCTAGCAATACAAAATATTTGTCCATTTAATTAAGAACTAACTCAAAAGCACAATGGAAAGGGGAAACAACTTAAACAGAAGCCAAAAAAAACCCACTTGTAGAGTAACAAGACGGTCATCAATTTGGAGTTCCTTTGTAACAAAATCAGCTCCAATCGTTGCTTTATACTGCTGACTGAATTTCTTATGTACATATCTATAGAGAAGTTAAAGAAAAACATGGCCCATTCCCAAAAGACCACAATGCACCATTATTATATTATGCATATATAAGATAGTAGAAAGTTTGATTTTTCACGATGCAAATACATGCCCAGTTCCTCCATCTAATCAAAGGTCACATTCAGAACATAAAATTAATCCACCCAAAAAGATTTTTAAAAAAATAATAAGACAAAGGAAAAGACAGCCCAAAAGAAAAAGATCAACAAAAGCCTTTTGACAACGGATAGCAAATTATGGCATAGATCAAGCTCAATTTCCCTTAAAAGGATACTGATTCATCAATGACGTTTTGCCAACCCTGAAAACCAAACAGATTAAACAATAAATTAAGATCTGACAAATGATTATCCAGGACAGAAAATTAAAATCGTTTAAAATAATTATTTTCCCTATAAAATAATTAGAAAAATACACGAAACTCAACTATTCTTTTCCGGTAACAATTACACAAGATATTGCACAAACCCCAAATTCAGAAACAAGAAAAACGAAATGGAAAGAAAAATCATTAGACTTACCCACTGTCACCAAGGACAATGACCTTAAGCAAGGTTCGCCTACGCAAAGACATGGCTTTAGCTATGAAAAGTTTCCTTCCTTTTTTCCACCTAAGTTTTCTCTTCTGGGTCTATATCGCTGATGCCAAAGAGAGAGAACGAAAGTGAGTGTGTGAGAGAGAAAGAGACAGACACACTGCAAGGGGCGCCAATTTCGATCTGCATAATTCCACGTGAGAATTACTAAAATGAATTCTAATTCCTACATTTAAATGTTCCTTTTAGAAATATTTAGAGATTGTGTTTTTTTCTTTTTTTTTTTTAGAAAAGCAAAAAGAAAATACCGACAAACTAACTAAAGGGACGGCCATGACCTTATCCTTGTAATTTTGTCCTAAATTTTTTTTTTTTTTAACTCTCTCAACCCAAATTATAAATTTATATTCCATTTTATCAATATTGAGATAATTTTTTGAAAAAAAATGCTTCCATTAAAGAAAAAAATTAAATATAAAAGAAAAGAAAGTTTTTTAAAGAGAAAGTGAGAGCAAGGGTAATGTTGATAAAAATGAATAAAATTATCTATCAACAAGGGGATGAAAAAAGTTAATTAAAAGACTTATAATATGCGACGGATGTAAGAACAAGTTTTGTTAAGAGCATTTTTAATTTTTAAAAGTTGACTTTCTTTTTCATGTTCATGACTGAAAATTTAAATTTAATTATTCATACATTTGGTATGAAAAGATTTTTACATTAATTTCTAAATTTAGTTTTTAAAAAAATATTCTCTCTATTTACAATTGAATATTTTATTTAAATTATATAAAAATTAACAAGTATATTTAATCTTAATAAAGTATTAATGTAATTTGTTGTGAGGTCCTTTTGAATTAGTGAGACATATATCTTTAAAATTAACAAGGATGATGTATAAATTTAATTTTAAAATATGTTTGTTTAAAAAAAATAATGGAACATTCAAATTGGACATTTCAAAATAGAGATAGTGAATAGTTAATTTTAAATAGGGAATTAAAAAATTAGTTATATATGTTTGCAAAAATATAGTTCTCTTTATCCAGAACTAAACATCTATTGTCTCCATCTTGCAATGCTTGAGCTCTTAAATTAAGTATACTAGTCTTAAACCCACTTGATGCTTGACAGATGTGCATCATCTCATGAGTTAAAATCATTCAAACCAAAATATAAATATTAAATAATATTATAATACTAAATATTTATTTAAATTAAACATCAAAAATTTTATGAAATCATGAAATTTTATTAATATAAAAACTTGTAATACAAATTTCAAAATACTTTTTGAAAATAATCTTTCTAATTTCATTGTCTCAACGGAGATTTAAATTTATTCAAACCAAAAAAATATAAATATTAAATAACATTATATTTCCAAATATTTATTTAAATTAAACATAAAAAAATTAATGAAATCATAAAATTTTATTGCTATAAAAACTTGTAATAAAAATTTCAAAAATACTTTTAAAAATAATCTTTCTAATTTTTCGATTCAAATTCCCTTCAAAATCATAATTATCATTCACATTAGACAACATTTGACCTTGTTACATATCATAATTTAAAAATGTTATCGATGGAATTTAAATTGTATTAATAATAAGTCGTCTATTTAAAAATAATCTTTCTAATTTTTAGACTCAGATGCCCTTCAAAATCACAATTTTTATTGACATTAGAATGTGTTTGTGCAAATATTGAATAGTATTAAATAGTTATAAATAATAATAAACATTTGCAACATTTGAATTAATGTAAACTATTGAATAATGACTTTTATATTTTCTTTATTTATATTTTATTTTATGTTTATTTATTAATATTTTTATATTTATTTTTTAGGTTGTGGAGTTGATATTGTGTATTAGTGTGTTTATTTAAGGTTTTTGATGTCACATGACATCATTTCAAGTCTTCTCATTATATATAGTGTAAATTTTTAATTTCAACATTTTTAAGTATTTACAAGGCTTTGGATCTTCTAGTACCCATATTACATGACACATGCTAGTATATTAATAAAAATTTTACATGGGTCTTTTAAATATTTTTGTAGATATATTTTAGTAATTAAATCCTAAAAAAATAAATTAAATTGTAGGAATACTTAATCTTTTAGAACACATATAATATTTTCATTAGTATACTAGAGAATAACACATAAAAATGTACTCTAATATCTAAACCTATTTAAAATCCACTTACACATATGATGCCTTCAATAACTAAACGTTAAAAGACATTTTGGTAATTTTATTAAATTTAAAAGACACATTATAAATTTTGTTATTAAATATAAGATCCACAAATATTTAACCTTTTTAAATAACTATTATTAGTCATTGAATTAAAATTGATAATGATATTGGGTTAGTATAAATAGATGTAGTATATATGTAACATGCTGATATTTTTCATAATATGTATTAAAATATTTCAGAAGTACAAAAAACTAATAAGAATAATAAAGACAATTTTGAAAAAAAAAATTTGAAATGACTTTTTTTCCCCTTAAAAATTCAAAGATAATCAATGTGAAATTTTGTAAGTTGTGAGATAGTTAGAACTTGGAGGGTCTGGATTCCCTGTTCCTATTACTAATAAAATATTAATTAAAATATTATTTGTAACCTTCAATTATTATCTAAAAAAATAAAGTAAAACCTAAAGGAACTTGAGCTTTTAGGGACACTTGTAAATTTTTACTTGCATAATAAGGAGTGACGCATAATTATGTAATAGAAGATCCTGAAAGGAACTTGAAAGACAGCTTTATTTATAGAGATTTACATGGAATTATAAGACTGTTTAGAAAAATTATATGACCCTTCTAATACATTTAAGAGTGTGGCTTAATGGTTCGGAGATTAGGCGACTCTCCTCCTTAGCAACTTTGATCTTCTGTTATCTTTAACCTTGATGACTCTATTTATACAAGTTTGAGTTAGATACAAAGATGTATTATGACTTAATTCACTATGTATTATAAAGAAATAAATTATTATATGTCCTTTCTATATATTTTTTTTCTCATTAAAAAGTAAAAAGAAAAGTCAGGGTGGGCCTATGCTCACCTTCCTTTCTCCATGGTGGTTCTGGCAACGAGTTACACCTTGGTGCATATAAAATTATAAAATCTAGTGTTTGGATATTTTGAATAATTTATGTATTATTTTCATTATTTTTCTTTTTAAAAAAAACTTTTGAGGCCTAGATTTTAAACTATAAAAATGCTCCTTTATCACTTTCCATTCTTCAATTTCAGTAAACCCTAATTTAACTTCTCAATTCTATTCAGCATACAAGGAATCATAATGTTTGATGAATGTTGTAGATAGTGACAACCTTTTATAAAATAGTGTCTCTATATATACACTTAATGTATAGGTATAGAGTGTACTGTTAAATTTATAATAGTCAAAAATTAAGTTAAATATCTTTTTTATTTTAAAGGAAAAATCGCTATAATCATACCTGAAGTTATGTCAAAGTAAACTCTACTATTTGTTCTCGGACACTGACAAGGTTGTTATTTCAATTGGCAGAAATTAATCATTTGCTATTAAAGTTTACTTTGACCTGAACTTCAGGTATGACTATGGAGATTTTTCCTTTTTTAAAAAAATAAAATTTTTAACAAAAAATTATTTTTGTAAATATATTTTACAAACCATACCCTAATACTTGATCAAAATTATTCTTTTAAGAAAATTGGTCTTTAAAACTTAATAGTGTACTAATACTCAATAGCATTTTCGTGTATATGGTAATGCTATGGTGTGCTACGGAGGACATCTTATGGAGTGTTCCAATTAAGTCTTTAGCAGTCATAGTTAACAGTCAGTTGTTAAGTAAAAATATATTCTTCTATAACAAATTTTCAGATATTTTTTTTAAACTAAATCTTATGGATATTTGATTAAATTTTTTTTAAAAAAATAGTTGACCATTAACTTTGAAACTTAAAAATTTAACTAAAACATTTCATAAGATATGTTTCATAGCATTTTTTGTGTATAAATATATATATATATAACGAAATATATATAGATATAGTATGAGTAATATTATAGAGCGATACAGTATAAGGAATAATATAGAGCGATACAATATAAGGAATATTATAGAGCGATACGGAGCTCATCATACGTTACATAGTTAGCATACTATCAATTTTATTTGACTAGACACGTGATGTGCTTGGTTGCTTTCCACAACACTTCCCAATAGAGTATATTTACACTCATAATTTATGTGACTTCTAAAAATATAAAGATTCTCTTTCCAAATTCAGTATATTCTCATTAAAATTATTCTAGATCCTGTTGAAGATGCTCAAAGGAAAAGTTGTGAAACTTCAAAGTTCATCTTGTTGAGAACCCAAATTTGGATGAGAAAGGTGTGTAAAAATTGACAAAGAAAAAAGAATATTCCCTTCATTCTCTTTTATAGGTCTTTTAAAGTTTTGACACTTGAATTGAAAAGAATAATTAATTAATGAATATAATTTTAATTTAATTGACTAAACCCTTAAAATAAAGTAATCAAAATAAAATCATAATTACTCGATTCTATAACTCTCTTTTATCTCTCCTACACAAAAAGGAAAAGGCGTGAGGAATCCAGAAGGATATGTCATATTCTGCAAGAAAATTGGTATAACAACAAAGAGGGCGGGAAAAGAAGGAAAAACCAGGTGGAAGAGAACTTTTGAAATGGGCCTCGCCTCAGCCTCACCCATATTAGTACTATTTGAATTTTATTCTACTTTTTTGAAAAAAAAAAAAGGGTTGCACATGCAAATTGTATTCCAATAAAATAAATAAATAACTGGTCCAATCACTATTTTTTATCCATAGTAGTACTATCAAATTAATGTGAATGTTATTTATTTTCTTTAATTAATACTTCCTCCGGGAGTGGAACTAGACCCTTGTGCAGAATATGAGGTAGAGCACAGACCCTCGAAATGGTTAAGATGTGTGCCGTCGCATATCGAGTCTATGTATGTCAAATGGAAACGATATCGTTTAAAAAAAAAAGAGAGAGTTTATCAATAAAAAGAGATACCAGCGAGAGCGGAGCAAGGTGAGGAGTGCCTTGATGCTGCATAGGGATAGCATTGGTTCTGCGAAGGGAGGTCACGGTTAGCCAACTTTGCTCACCCTGCCCAAGTACTACTTTATCTCCTTCTCTCTCCTTCACCGATTTGAATGAAATGTGGGACTATATTCAATTTGGTGGTGGTGGTGGTGGTGAACTGGATCTGAATCTGAAACTTTGAGTGGTGGTGTTGAACTGGGATTTTGGATTTGTTTTTCTCATTTATGGTTCTAGTGGTTGGTCTCGTCAGGACACTCTACTTTACCTCTTTTTTTTTCATACAGAAATGAAGTCATTTTTGGGTGTCACACACTCCAACCTTTCCCCAAAAATCCTTATTTCATATAGATATTTTTAATATAAATAATTTGGAATTTAAAAAATATTATTAATATGATAATTTTTTATATATATTCTAATATAAAATAATGTAAGTAATCAAATATATTAAAAAGTTAACAAATGCATTAATATTCTAAAAATTTATTTCTTTATGAAAAAAATTGCTCAATAATAACACATATATAAAATGAGACAAGCTAGGGGGAAAAAAATTCCCAAATAATCTTAAAATGTGATCTAGATTCTTGAAATTAATAATAATGGAAAAATGATTTCGACTATTTTTTTTAAATAAAAATGAAAAGTAGACAAAAGAAAGAAATAAAATCAAAGTAAAGAGGAAAATAAATAATTTAATATTAAAAACAAAATTTTATGTAATGACGTGAGAAATTTTTAACAGAACAATATTTTGATTTGAAGTAAAGTACGATTTTTATTTTAATACTTAAACCAATAACAATTTTAATTTTTTATATATGATTCATTACAAATGGGCCTTGACCCAACTACTTGGTTGAATGGTGATGACCCAATTTTAATTTTGATTCATTTCAAACAGCACACCTTCATATCTTTTTTAAAATGACATCATCATCATTAAATTATTATTATTATTAGTCACAACCTCAAGGTAAGCATTAGAAATGATTAGAGGTAAACATTAATATTATTATTAGGGCTGTAAAGAAGCATTTTACTTGATTATTTTAAATTTTTTGTAATTAATTATCACACTATCATATATTATCAAAATAACTAGGAAAGTTGTCTGAATTTTTAAGAAAAATTAAATATAGTAATCTGTTATGATTAACAACTAATTTTTTTATAAATTTTCTTTTGTTTCTTTAAATATCGATAATAAATTAGGAGAATTATATTCACTATAAATGTTACTCCCTCTTTAAAGAATTTAATATCCTATTATGACTTACACAAATTTTAAGGAAAAAAGTTTTACTTAATCTATTTTTTACATCAACGTTAATTTTTAAAAGTAAAATTTTGTCTTATTTAATAAATAAAACATTTAATTTTGAACAATTCAAAATGCAAATAAGAATATTCAATTTCATATTGACAGAGTATTGAGTAATAATAATTAGTAATTATTACAGTATAACAAATTAAACTAAATAAATTATAAATTAAATTTGAAATATAAATTGTTTTATTTTATAACAATTATATAAATGAAGAGTCCCAGGATTATAAAATATATGACTTAATACATGCTCTCTTCGTCTCTAATTATAAGTTGTTTGTAGTTATTTTCTCAATATTACGGTCAAGTTTTTTGTTTTTCAAAGATGTCCCCCATAGAAGAACATTATAAAAGAGAAAAATATTTTATGGAGTGTGAGAAAGCAGGGTAGGTAGGGTTCTATGGTTGATCCTCGAGGGGAGATAGGTGTAAAAAACCAAAGAATTTTTTTTTAAAAAAAAACTAGTAATAAGAGACAAAGAAAATAAGGTTAAATGACTTATAATTAGTGATAGAGGATATTGCTTTTGTTAAAAAAAAAAAAAAAACTTTAGATAATCTCTTAAGATTTGGTTTATTTTGGTCTCCTTGTTTAAAATATAGCTTATGTTAAAAAGAAACTAGGATTAAAACACGCATAATATCTGGGAAGACATTAATAATTGTTATATAAAGTATAAAATAATAAAATTGAAAATATAAATATAAATAAAAAATATTATATTTTCTAAAATTAAAAATTAAAAAATAAGAAATACTTTATAATTACTTATTAGAAAAATTCAATTAATTGAATTCATATTAGTCAATATGGTTCTTTTTAAATTTCATATGATGATTTATTATATTTTTTTTCAAATTATATTATATTTTAAGTCCACTTCTTTGTCATTATATTTTTAAAAGGTTATCTAATAATATGTTATGACTATTTTAATTGCTTAAAAATGTTTTTTGTTTTAATTTAAATGGATTTATTTTGACTAAGAAATAATATATCACTTTGAATTATCCTTTTATTGTATTAATAACACTAAAAACAAAAAAATATAACTGAAGAAAGACGATGTGTGATTCCCCAGTCCAAATTATCATACTTTTTAAAATTCAAAAAATATATATAAAAAAATCACTAAATCCTTATGATTTATTTTTGTTATTATCAAAATTAAATTTTCTATTTATCTATATTAGACATGATGACTACATTTTAAATTTAATGAATATTCAATTAATTAAATTGTATTAGTTGATCTAATTAAATATATTTTTGAAAGAAATCATTTAGATAATGATGAATGTTATATGACAAAGAAATGGATAATAATATCACATTAATATTGAGTTTTTTTAATGGATAATAATATAAAGAGTTTTTTTAATACTCACATTAATATTGAATTTTTTTATATAGTCGCAATATAATTAAAATTTTGAATTACTTAGATATTAACATCATTTTATTTGTAAACAAAGGTTGATAAATATGAGGTGATTTTTTTCTTAAAAGGATGTTTGAATAATTAATGAAAATAAATATAATATTTTATAAAATGTCTAATATTAGAGGAAAAGGTTTTACAAAGAGAATGTCTAATATTAGAGGAAAAAAAAGGGAGATAAAATATTTATTAAATTATAATTAGGGATAAAAAAAAGCAATTTCAAATGATTTATGAAAAGAGGTCGAGGGAGTATTATATAAGATTATTGTATTATTTTATTCAATTGTAAAAGTTAATAGTAGCAGATATAATATTTTATTAAATTATTGTTTTTCCAAAGCTTTCTTTATCATCTTCTTCGGGTAATTTCCCCCAGCCTCTCCGCCACAGGTATGCTTTGTCTCTCTTTTCTATTATTTATTTATTTTTATTTTTTTCATCCTTTCTCTCGAAGAGAATCACTTTTATCTTCAATAATTAAATATTGTTCTGCTTTGATTTCTCTAGTCTTTGTATTCTTTAATTCTTACTCATCTGTTTATTCTGTTTTTTTGTTTTCACTCCAACATGTATAATCGCTTTGTCATTCTTGATAGCCCTCGTTTTCTTATCTTCATTTGATAATCCAGTAGTTTAAGTGTGTAATTTATATCCTGAGAAGAAGGATTGCTTATCTATGGATGCCTGAGGATTGTATCGCTCTTCCCCTGCCTCCTCCGAAGTTCGAAGGATGTCGTCGATCCCCATTTTTTTATTTTTTTTATTTTATCACTTTTATCTTCAATAAAACTATTTTCGTGATTTATTTTTGCAAGGTCCATAGGCTCACCACTCAATTCCTACATCTACTTCGAAGTCACCTTGGCTTCTGGACATTGGGACTTCTCATCACATATTAATGACTTAAACAATCTCTCCCAACACCCGTCATAGAATTCAAATATCATTTGAATTATCTATTAGTTATAAATTTTGAATTTGTATTACCAGATTTTTAGATATTGTTTTGAATTTGTATTACCTAATTTGTAGATATCTGTTTATACTTTGTATCTATAAATATGTTCAATGGAAAAGGTTAAAGGCAACATTTAGTTCCAGATTTTCTTTGCTATTAAATTCTTTATATTGACTTCATGAAATTAAAAAGTATTTTTGATTTTCATAAAGTTACTAGATATAATTTATCTTTTTTAATAATGTAATTAATGGTTAGAAACTGAGAATAATTTGCAAGTGGATCTAAATAAATAAATATAGAAGGTTATTAATTATGAGATCTTATATTAAAATCTTATTTATTTTTATAAATAAGATATATAATTTTAGATAAACTAAAATAGAAATAGAGACATTCAATTTCATATAGAAAAAGTGGTGGACAGAGCTTCCTTCTTCATAACAACAAAAACATGGTGATCTCGCTGCCAGAGGTATAAATGGGATGAGACTAAGGCTCGAATTTAGACTCTTTTTAAATGAGTTTGGACTTAGCTAACGTAAAAGAGCTTTTAATATATTTATTATATAAATTATTATTTAAATATATTTTCTTTAAATTTCATTTTAACCTGAATTCCATTCACTTAGTTCCCGACTTCCCTGAGTTCCCTGCCTTCATTTTACCCTAAATTCCTTCACCTCTTCCTTCCTAGTACATCCGACTGTCTCAATTTTACTTCCCGACTGTCTCACTTAGTAGTACGTCCCAGTGCCGCCGCCGACTGTCTCTCGTCACCTGTCTTTCTTGCTGCCGTCGGCTGTCTCTCGACGCCTGTCTTTCTTGCCGCCGCCGGAACCCAATCCATCATCTTGCTGCTGCCGACTATTGCGCTGCAAGTTAGTTCATTTGTCATTTGTCCTCTTTTTAAAAATAGTAGCTTCAAGATGCAGAGGCTTTATAATCTGTACTGTGATGGGGGATTTGCCTATATGGAGTTTGAAGTTGTTCGATTTGGCTGCCTTCTGTTTGTTTTTGAGATTTTGTTTGCTTATTTATATATCTGTTTTGTTCATTGATGTTTGTTTTGTGGAGTGTTAGATGGAGCCAAATCATTTTTACCCTGCTTTGGTTCAGTTTTAGTAGAAATGATAGGTTTCTGTTCATTCTTTAAATCTTTTGTACAAGAAATTTGAGTTCATAGTTCTTAATGAAGTTTAACTCATTCTCTATACTGAAAACTCCTGCATCTCTCTGCCGATTCTGTGATTAGTCCTATAATTTCAACATGAATCTACCGTGTCTGTTACCAGGTGAGAAAATATTCAAACAAGATCTTTTAAGCAAGGAATTCTTGAAACTATCAAATGAAAGAAAACACTTCACTCTTTGAATTTAAAATTTTATTACAGAATCTACAGTAAATTACGTTCTTGCAATGTCAAAATAAGTATTTGGAGGGTTTATTTTTGTCCCACTTTCGGAATGGGGGTGGTAATCTAATGTGTTATTTATTCACTTTTTGATAAAGATTGAAATTTTGAAAGAAAATGAATGACATTTTGGCAGTTTGTGAAAGATGGATCTTGTACACAACGGGAAAAGCAAATACTGAAAAGCAATTAATTATTCATTACCTGTTCTTTTTTTCATTCTGAATGCATGCCCCTTGTTGCAATTTTCTTCTGAATGTTTACTTCAGTGGGCTCTTTGCTTAGATACAAGTTTCTGAGTCACGGAACATTATTGTCTAGCTGTTAACTAATTAAAGACACCACATAATTCGATTTTGGGTAAAGTATTACACCTGTTCTTTTCTTCATTCTGAATGCATGCCCTTTGCTGCAATTTTCTTCTGAATGTTTACTTCAGTGGGCTCTTTGCTTAGATACAAGTTTCAAAGTCATGGAACATTACTGTCTACTACACATTGTTGTTAACTAATTAAAGACACCACATAATTCGATTTTGGTTGAAGACACCACACATTTAATTTTTATATATAATTCTAAGTATTTGCATGTAATACTTGATTTAATCCGTTTCCTTGTCTTTTGGTTGCAGGAAGAGAAGAAATATATAGAAATTCTTCTTCCATGATATGCTTTTTGCCGATGAAGCTATAAAATATGGTATGTAATTTGTTTTACTATATGTTATTCTGTTTTGCTGTGATGGGGGATGCTTTGAACTGTTTTACTGTATGTTTTGCTGTGAACTGTTTTACTATAAAATTTGTTTTGCCAAGCTTTTTTACATGGGATTGGCCCAAATATTACTGCTGCCCTTAAAAGTATTTACTTCACCATAGGATTTTGCTAGAATATTTTCACCTTATTTTTGTTCCAGAAATCTGTAGTGCTTCAGCTATCAATCTGGCACACTTGAACATTTAATGAAGGTTAGCCTTTTACATTTCCATGCCAAAGTGTGCTCTAAATAGAGAACACTATCCTCATCTCTTATCGTTATTATGTGCTGGCCTGTTAAAATTTGTTACTTTTCTCTCTCTCATAGCTTCTTAGCAATCACATACATTATGAAATATTTCATATCATAGCTACTGCTGTAGATATCATACTTAAATTTGTACTGTAAACCTTTCTGGAGATGGGTGTTATTTAGTGTCGTTCTTCATTCATGCAGGTACATGAGAAGGATGTAACTGGCATAACCCCCCATCCCCACAGAAACCTTGTTGCTATTTACAGTGAAGATTGCACGATGAAATTGTGGAAACCTTGAGTATGAGCACTCATCTCCCCACGTTTTTAATCCTTTTAACAGTGATTTATCAAACACCATTTTTCTGTAAGATCTTAATATGTTAACTATGTATGTATATGAATCATAAATACTTAATTTTCATTATCTTTCTCCTCAGTTGAACTGAGCCAGTTCTTTGTATCCTTTTCAATTTGATGATCTCTAGTATATCTTAAGGATGTGGTTGGTGTATAAAATGCTCCGCAACCTTCTCAACTGTTTCATAATAATTATATTATTTAGGAGTTATTCTACAATGTAGTAGTAAATGACAATAAACATTTACATTGATCATAATAAAAAAGCTTAAATGAGCTTGAGTCGAGCTTGATAAAGAGTCGAATGTAAACGAGTTTTAACTTGATTTTTCAATTTTTTTTATATGAACCTGAGTCCAAGTCGAGCCTTTCTTAATTCTTCATGAGCCAATCTTGAGTTTAACTTTTTAGGCTCTTGAGAGTCCATGCTCGAACCAGAATAAGAACCTGATAGAATATAAATGAGTCGAGTTTAAGCCTAGTACATTTAGGTTCGATTCGATTCCTTTACACCCCTAGTCGCTGCTTACCTCCCGATGACTCTAGTGACTCTACAAAAGATAGAGAGAGAGAGAGAGAGAGAGAGTACACACGAGAAAACTTTCATTCGCTCATGCTCGTCCTATATTTATACTTTTAATATCACATGATTTGTCAAGCTGTCCGTATATGGAAGTGTATAGGCATACACAATAGGCAACAAGTTAATTATAAGTAAATTTTTGTAATTCAGAATAACATTTTTTTTTTTTTTGTAGTGGATTATGATCTTATCATATATGTCTTCTTCTAGAAAAACATTACACAAGCAAATCAAGTTGAGTCAACCAAGATGCCTAACCATGTAGAAGTTTCTGTTCTGCTAATTATTCTGGGATGTGAAGGTCGGTTTGGATAGAGTTTTTTTTCCAAAAGTAAAACACTTTCCATTTATTAATTGTTAAATAAAGAATTATAAAATTAATTGTATACATTAATTTGTTGACTGTCATTCATTTGTGACGGTTCATCATCATGAATATGAATAAACGGGACGTGCAGGCAAGAATACTATACCTCCTGTCTGGGTTACGTTAATCTCATCTTGATCTGAACCTTCCAAATTTTAGTGGGGAGTTTTCCTTTGGTTATATTTCTATCCTTTTCAACCACTAAAAGAATGCTTGGAAAAAATTTCAATGGTAAACTTCTTGATTAATTATTTTTGACTAATTCTAAAAGGTTGTGTTTCATATTTCTATTTCGAATGGTTTGGAAATAAATGTTTCATTTTCTAGATTAGTTAACAGTTTTTTAAGAAATTAATATTTTTAAATATAAAATTAACTAAGTCAACTAATTTTCTTAAAATTTGTACAAGTCAAAATGAAATATTCAATTTCAGAGAGAGTATGATGATACCCTTTGATCACTTTGGGAAAGTTCATTTGATCATGAGCTGATGAGAAGTTTCTGCAAAAGACCTACTTGTTGTTAATTGTGTGTTCATAACGCATGTTTGGTTGAGTAGAATTGGGATTCAATTCGTTGGCAATTCCGTATGAGAATTGAGATTGTTTTGTTTGATTGTTTAAATGGGTTAAAACGAAAATTTTATAAGACTAATTATTTCTGGCAGAATTGAAATAATGATACCTTTCTTGTAAGTCTGATACCGAATTATAGATGGAATAAATGAGTTCGACTTAGTTTCGTTACATATTGTAATCCTTATGACTTATAACTTCTAACGGAATAATGAAGCATATGTGAACTAATTCAAATACTGAAAAAATAAAATAAAATAAAATGTTAGAAATCTTTATAATTGGTGTTTTTCTCATTATTATTTATTTATTATTTTATACCCCGCGTACCCACGCAGGTTTTCAAGCCCGCTCCTTGTGTCAGCATCTTATTCCCTATACTGGTAGGCTGACATACTCTCAGACCTGCCTTAGTGTTAGATGCCTTACCTAGCCGACTGTTGAATCTCTTTTTGCCTTGGTGTGCGAGACAACAGGGGAGGCGCAGGTTAGCGCGACCCGCGGTTTAGAATCTCTTCAAATATTCTTAAATCTAAATATTAAACTTTTCCATTTTATTCAACTGAACAAAAGAATGTATCATTCGAATTGAAATTCTACGCCTCATATAAATATAAATATATATATATTTATATATATGGAAATACTATAAAGTATATGATTAAGTATTTAACAGTCAAAATTAATGGTTAATTATTTTTTTATTTAAAAAAATAATAAATTTGATTTAGTATTATATTGTTTAGTTTATTCCTTTAGTGTATAATATATAAAATATATTTTAAAAAATAATTTTTTTATTGAAGATTTTATTTTTTAAAAATAAAATCAAATATTGATCGTTAACTTTGACAGTTATAAGCTTAACAATGCACTGTTAAGAAAAATAAATTGTTTTATAAAAAAATTATTTTTTATAAATATATTATATAAAAGGATAAACTAAATTTTAGAGATACTTAATTAAAATTTTTTTTTTTGATTTTTTTTTTAATATTTGATCGTTAACTTTAAACTTTAGATACTTAATTAGATCATTTCATATGATGTGCTCAGTATGTAACACTCTATAAGATTTTTGTGTATATATATATATATATATATACGGTTTTGCTAAGGCGTGCTCCAACCATTATTATAATAGAATTATTTCTACAGTGCTCATGCAGCCAACCAAGCAGAACAAGAATTCCGTTATGGTAATGATGGGAATGCGCATTAAGGTGCGCTTCGGAACGCGCTTTAACAAATCCGTTTATATATATATATATATATATATATATATATATATATATTATTTCCTATAATTTTATTTCCTTATAATTGGTTCTATTCCAATCAACCAAACTCCACGTTAAAAGTAAATATTGTTTGAAAGATTGAAACACCTCTAAATAGATAATTGATGATCAGAATGGAGCAATATTTCTAGCCAGCTGGGAAGAAATATTTTTGCGTTTCCAACGTTTACTTTATGTAACTTTAATTATTTATTTGATTGAGTTCGTCAAAAGCTCGAAGTCAAAAAAAACCATTTGTTACCTGTTGACCTTCAGCAAAGGCTTTTAACATTTTCAAGGTCAACGCGTGCATTATAAATTTTCTTCGGAGAAATTTACGGGAACAAAAGTCAACTTTTTATTATTTACTTTCTTGTGGCAACGTTATTGAGTTGAATTCTGTCCAAAACACCAGTCAACTTAATGGAATTATCTAACGGGCAACATGCTACAAAACACACTTTATCAAATACTACTTTTTAAGTCTTTAACTAGCAATATGTTCACCGTTTAAAAAAAAAAAAAAAAAAAAATCTTCTATAAAAAATTATTTTTTCAATATATTTTATAAATTAAATCATAAAAAAATAAACAAAGCATTCTGATATTTGCTCATATTTATTTTATAAAAAAACATGGTTGACTGTTAACATTAATGGTTAGAGTTTTAAATGGAGCATTTCATAAATTGTATTTCTTTAAAAATTTGCATGTACATACATATGAATATATTAATTTGTATAGTACTATTTGGCAACACATTCTTTGAGTAGAAATTTATGCAAAAGGCAAGTCAATCTTGTGGAAATTACACACCGGAGAAGCCAAATGGAAACAACCAAAAAACAGAGAAGGGGCGACCGCGGTGATATCGTATGCGTAAACGTCAGGATAGGCAAAACACGTTTTAACTTTTGGCTGATCACTCGGAACGTTTCACTTCATATAAGGTGAGCAGAAATTATTGGGAACAAAGTAAAGACAGAGACAATGGCGGTTCCGTATTCGTTCGAGCAGCCAAGGATTCAGCCGGCGGAAATTATTGATAGATCAATTAATAAAAGTTGGTTATGGAAGTATATACACCGTCAATTTTTTTTTGAATATATTAACTTTTAGAATAAGATTATTATCTTCACCTTAATTCTTGATTAGGTAATATACATTCTTCAATTTTGTTATATGTTCACGTGTAATTAAAAATATCAAACACATAGCCTGCTTTCAAACAAGCGTAACCTGACTTGAAATTTTTTTTTTATGGGTGCCCCGGTCATGGATTGACTTGAAAATATTTAAATGTATAGGATTTGATCTAGAGGAAGCCTAAAATTACCACCTTTCAGTTCCTTAGAATGCCAAAAAAATTAAATTCGACAGTATTTCAGTGATTTACATGGTTGGATTTTTTTTCTTTTATTTATTTATTTATTTTTTAAGTAATATTTGGATCAGTTTACATGAATCTTAATATTCTGCTTATCTAGAACGTATTGATGAAATTCGAACTCAAGACTATGATGTGCATGTGGTTGGTTGAAGCATGAGGGAGGAGACCAAAAACAGAGGGATTAGGCACACTCATATTAGGAGTCTAAATGAGATGAGACGATTCGTAAATAATTTAGGTTAAGCTCTGTAAAAGTTTAAATTCGACTCTCTTTAATAGAGCTCGAGTCGTGTTTAGGTTCAGCTCCCTTATTAAATGAGTCAAGTCAAACTCACAGATATTCAATTCTTTGAGTTTACGAGTCCAAACCCGAACTCAAACCGAAAATAGGTAACAAGCCGAGTCTGAACTGACAGATTCGTGTCGACTTGGCTCATATATAGCCCTCCTATGACTGCACGCTTGCCGTTAATTACATAAATATTTCACTCCAGTGCGGAATTTGCATTGGCCGCATATTTTTAGGAATTCAAGGGGTCGGTCAGAAGATAAAAACTGTGTAGAACCAAACATGGAAATTAAAATACTAGCAATTAATTAGTCCAGCAAATGCAACTATTTTACCCTAATTGATACGTCATTAAGAAAGATAAAAGTCATTGATTTTGTTTATTGATGAAATATGATCTCAATACTTCCTTTTTATCCGAAATCGAATATTACATTTTGAGTTTGATAAATTTTATTAAAAGTTTTTGATTTAATTCATTTTGAATATAATATTATCAATCCCTTTGTATAATTTTTACTCCCTTCGTTATTAAATATAAGTAACTAGTTATCATTTAAAAAAAATTAAAATAATAATTTTTTTTTTAAAATCCCCCTATTTATATTCTAATCAAACTAATAACAATATCTAAAAAAAAGAAAGAGATAATGGTAATATAGTAAAAAAATCAGTAAAAATACCTTATAAACTAACAACAATGACTCATATTTAGTTGATGGAAGAAACGGATATGATTCAGACAAGTCAAAATAAATAGGTATGACCCAGACGGAAGTCAATCCAAATGGACCCTTAATACCTGAAAGCCAGACTCACAAAGTCAATAAGGATAGGTGAGCAGCGACCTACTACCATTGACCTCCGAGGTCACCGACCTTCTAAATGAGCTCGAGAGTTCTTACCAGACCCCAACCTTCGACCTGGTAAGTTCTAACTGTCTTGTACATCTCGCATGCCACGACCAACAGTGCATGACTTCTAGCAACCCCCATGAGCTTGCGATCACTTGGTGAGACCTCCTAGAAGAGATAATCGAGATCCTCAACATCTATAAGCAGGTTTGAAGGTCGGTTAGCGAGTTCGTAACTCTCAATATAGACGTGAATGATAAGATATCCCAATCAAGGGAAACTCCATGATTTTTGGAGCAATTGATGGGATTCAATATGATCTCACGATTATTCTAAAATGCATACTGTCATGTAATAGAAGAGCCCTAATCTAAGATGTAACTAATTTCTGATCAATATATAATCAAATCATAATCAATCTATGGACAATGACAATCTTTTTGAGAATTAATTATACTAGATTACTCTCACAATATTGACTTAGGCATTAGAGCTCTTCCCCAAGTAACAGCTCACTCGGATGACCTTCTTCATTCTCTTCTCCGATTGTTACGATTGTAGTCATTACGATTTAGGGATGATCTGGAGTCACTCCTGAGCTCCAGCATTAGTAAAAATAAAAATTAACTTAAATAATATATAATAATGATAAGGATATTAATTATGAAAATGAGACATTCCCTCAAAATAAAAATCGAAACATATTTAATTTAGACAAACAATATATCAATTAAAAAATGAATTCTAACAACCAAAGGTTCACGAGGAATAGCCTTCCCTTATCTTGAATCTGAAAAGTAGACTTTACTTTTAAAATTGTATTAATCAGGAAAATTGACATATGACTAGAGCCGTCTAGACTCCTCAGGGCAGGGGTCGGCTCTTATTTTCCTGCCAGCTAATCTGGCCAGACACTTCCTTCAACGTGTATTGATGTGGCCCTACCTAGTACTGATAAGTCCTAAATCACGGTGGTCCCCCTTCCAAAACACACACACATATATATATATATATATATATATATATATATATATAATATTATTAAATTCTTCTAATTAATTTTTTTTATCATTAAATATAAGTCATTGTTGTTAGTTAATTAGATATTTGTAAGTACTTTTTTTTTTCTAAACTGCCTCTCAAATAACATATAGTAAAATGATGTTCAGATTTTTAAAAAAATGATCAAAAGATATTTTAGGGAAAAAAAAGTTACATTAATTTTTAAAAAATGATGACGGATAACTTATATTTAGTGAGAAAAGAAATATTTATTAAAAAGTGTTATAAAAAATAACAAAATTTACTACGGAATATTTTAAATATACTTAAGAATGTGAAATAAATATTATTGCGCTTCAGCATCAGAAAGTTACGTATGAAATAAATATTCACGGTTATGAATATATATATATACACGTAAAAAAAAAGAAATATTTATAATATATATCAGTAAAACATTTTTAGACTAGAGTTTTTATTAGTATAATATTGTTTATGAAAAATTATTAATACATTTATAAGTTACTCACAGCTATTTTATTAAAATTAAGGAAATATTTTTTTTCTTAAAATGCTCCTATTTGTGATTTTAATCATATTTACAAGTGACTAAGAAAAAAAGAGGGACACAAGGGTAATGTAATAAAAAATGAATAAAATATCTAATAAACTAATAATAATGACTTATATTTAATACGAGAAAAATTAATCTAAATGACTTATATAAACAATTACGAAAGAAGTATTATTTTAGAGTTTGGTATCCTTTTTTAATTACTTTTTTCTTCCATATTAGTCTGAGAGGTCTACATGCATGGTATAGCTCCAGAAAGAAGAAAACGAAAGAACCTGGAAATATATGTGCGTTAATTTGTAGAGCATGTGTGTAATTACTATTCTCTATGTCGTTAAATATATGTTATCAGTTGTCATTCTGTAAATTTAAGATAATCCTTTTTTCTTCTAAAATGCCTTATAATTATCCTCTCAAAAAAAGAAAAATAATAATAATAATCTAAGCACAATTTCATTATAGCATCAGAGGAATAATGAAAGAAAAATATCTTTAAATACTTAATTAAGAAACAACAACAACTTATAATTAATAACAAGAAAAATTGGTTAAAAAAAAATATATCTGTAACGGAGGGAGTATATGTTTACACACATAAGTCAATGATATGTTAGTAAATGACTAGTTTTTTACTATCATCTCAGTTCCCATTTCCTATTCTATTTTCTGTCCCTTCCATTTTAATTAACGTTTTCTTATAATTTCATTATTTTTACTTAACTAGGTATTTGAATGTGTTTTTTCTATATTATTCTCTCTAATGATATACTCATGAAATGTTGTTCACATTTTTTAAAGGATGATTAGAGGACATTTTAGAGGGAAAAAAAGATTACATTAATTTTCGTAAAACAATGATTGATGATTTATATTTAGTGAAGATGGGAGTAATAGAGTTCCTTTGCGACATTTTTTATATTCAATTTCGTAACAGCTATGGGGTTTGGGGGAGGGGGGGGGGGGTGCGTTTTTGACGGAAAAATGTGAATGTGGAACTTTGATCTCATGACCTATATACATTGCTCAGGTATTCGGTAATATCATTTAATTCTGTGACTAATTATATATTAACTTGGTTAATTTATTTAATTTAAAAATATTTTTTAGTTTTGATATAAAGCTATAGAAGTGAATGTTTAATCTCAGACAAATGGGGCTCAGGATCTTTTGTTGCATAATTGTGTGTCATTCCTTGTTATACCAATAGAAATTTAACATGTGTCTATAAAAAAATCATATTCTCATAGGATTGAATTTATCTTTTTAGATTTTAATATTAAAATATATTAAAAGATAATAATTAAATATTACGAATAAGATTTTTATTAATATTTTATTAATGTAAGAAAGAGGAGATCACAAATGGAATATAATTCCACTGTTACTGAGAAATAAAAACACAAATCAAAACCTAGCTTGGAAGTTGGAAGTCAACTACTAATTTTTCCCGGAAGCAACGATATTGATCCGAATTAACCACTTTTAGAAAATGCTTCCATCCCTAATGTCTCCAATAGAAAAATGGGTCCATTTCGTTTCCCTACAAGGCTGGCCACATTGATACGTGGATAATTAATTTATAAAATGCTTAATTTGAGCTGGGCCTATTCACCTTTTTAAAGAATTATATATCACAATCAAGGTTGACGACTAATTTAGTGGTAAGCAGCAGTATTTAAAAATAATATGTTTTGAGTTCAAGATACTATGAAGGTAGGTAAAGTGTTACCGTTGATTTTCAGATGAATGAGTATAGGGAGGATTAAGGAATTGTGAGTAAAAAAAAGAGAAAAATTATATGATTAATCTATACACAACATCCCAGTGAGTCTATACAGGAAAGTTTTGTAGTTAGCATTAATTTTAAAGACAATTAGAATCCAAACCATTTCTAATTAATTACAACAAAATATCACACTGTATATAGGGTACACAATAAGAAAATTTTTTATATGGATCAACTATGGTTACTTTGTTAAATTTTTATCTGGCTTAACGTGGATTAGTGTTTTCATTTGATTTAAAGTGGACTAGAAGATCCATGTGAAAGAATATAAATGTGATTCATATAAGACTTTACTATATTACTCTCTTCGTCACAACTCATAAGTTACTTGTATTAGTCTATTAGGTATTTTACTGATTTTTTATCATATTATCATTGTCTCTTTTTTTTCCCTAATTATAATTGTTAATTAGATTAGAATCATAAATAGGAACATTTGAGAGAAAAAAAATATTATCTTAATTTTAATAAAATACCTGTCAGTAACTTATAAATATCAATGGAGGGAGTGATGATTGTACAATCACATATAAATTAAACAGCTTCTTGGAACTTGTTGGAGCTTCAATTTCGTCATGGTGATGATAAAAGGCAATTTGCTCCTAAAATAAACAATGATTCTTACTAAATGAAGAAATCCCCTGCCTTCTGCCAGGAAGGTGGTCAGAAGGACCTCTAAGAAAATGACACCAGAATTCTGTACATATATATAACTGACCTAAGACGACTTTCTTATGGAAAAAAAATTCTAAGTCTTTCTCGATTTGTATACCGCAATATTACTTGCCTTTATCATCATCATGACCAATTCCACTTTCGTCCCGTCGGGCAACAATAATAATATTGCTGCTGATGATCATCACTTGACTCCAAATCCTAGTTATCCTTTTGATCTGCAGAATTACCTGTTTGATGATCAAAGTAATTATTCCAGTCATTGTTTCCCAGTAGGTTTTGCCCAGCTTTCTGCAGATTATAATCTTTTCTTCGATGATCATCCTGCCGGCGGCCCCGTCAGTGAAGACTCCATTTCTAGTTTCAGAGCTTCGGCTGCTTCCATACTTCCAACTTCATTAACATCTCATGATATGGCTAGCAGTGGAAGTTCAGTTTCAGCAAGCTCTATTGATCGCATCCCAATGAACAATTATCACATGCAAATGTTAGTATATATATATATATATATATGGTGATTTTATTTATTTTTCTTCTTTTTCAAATCATGAAAGAGTATTTGAGATCAAAAGATTTCGAATTCGATGCGAATAGGTATAGAACCCCTCTTTGGGGGCACAGTTAGGTTAGGGGAGATTTGTGGGTGTAAAAATGAAATCAAAAAAAAAAAAAAAAAAAGGAAAGAAGAAGAAGAAGAGTGAAGGATATTAAAAAAGCATGTGTTCATATTGATAAATGGAACCAGGGTTTTTTAATTTTTTTTCAGTGTTATTAATTTTTATTATTTTTTTTTGGTGTTGATGTTTGGTAATTATTTGGCTCTTTATGTACTTATGTTCTTTCATTCATTTGTCATAATGTTATGCTTATATAGAGAGTGCGAGAAGACCAAAAGGACCAAGAGAGATGAAGGAAAGATTTTTGCATTCAGAACCAGAACTCAGCTCGAAACCTTGGATGATGGCTACAAGTGGAGGAAGTATGGGAAGAAGAAGGTTAAGAGTAATCCAAACCCAAGGTAAAATTTTTTAGTTTTGTGAACCTCAAAATTATCATGCACAAAGATTTGTATTATACTAA
>JAOXNR010000031.1:4397367-4447290 GCA_028571225.1 Parsonsia alboflavescens
GAAATGATTCAAACAACACCTTAATTTTATTAAATAAAAATTACAGAAAATTGGTAGTCTTTTTGGGCATAAATCCCAACAGTTAGTACTGGGATAGGTGGTGACTGGAAATGTGGGAGGACAAAAAGTACTACCAATGGGTAAGGTTTGTGATGAAGGGAGTAAATATCAGAAAAGGCTTGGAGGTCTTGAATGCTCTCATCATCAAAGGATTGGGAGGAATTGGTATCAGAAGTATCACTATCTGGCAAAGTATATCCAATGGCCAGGATAGAGGAGGCTGATGGTGTAGGATCCAGGTCGAACAAGGATTCAAGATCATCAAATTCAGCAGGAGTGATATGTGGAGTTAATTGATTCATCAATTTGAACCGTTTCTTCTCCTTTGGGCAGTTTTTAGCATAATGACCCTTTTTACCATAGTTGAAACAAGTATCGAACTTTGGAGGGGAATTGGCTGTCTTTCTCTTGAGAAATCGCCATTGAGTCTTTCTTTTCTTATACTTGTTTTTCTGTTGAGGGAACTGTGATGGTGGTCTGAATCGTTTGAAAGAGGTCTTTTTCTTGTGACTGCAAACATATTCTTTCTCATCTTTGCACTTCATTTTCAAATGTTTTTCAGAAGAGGCAGGAGCAACCTTCGAGGATTGTTTCTGGAATTTTTGCCAAAAATGGGTCTGGACACATAGCTTCACCAAAGCTTCTTGCATAATGGACCAAATTTGTCCAATAGCAATTGTTTCCCATTGAACACCTGTTACATGAAATTGTCGCATCGTTTCATCTACTACTGCTTCTGGAACAGAGTTCACATAAGCTTGTTTGAGACTGACATCATCAATTTGGTTTATGATATAGAACCTTTTACACATCCGGGCATAGTGTCTCTCTAGATCTTTTGGAAGGATAGAGCAACATTTCATCTTGAGAAATTCTGTTATGGCAGTGGTGATGTCATGGATGGTATCACCAATAAAGAATCTGCATATTAAGTCAATCACTTCTTCGGATGTTTTTTGTTGAAGGAATTGCAACTGTCTGTATTCACTGAGAGAATTCAAAAAATCACATAAAGAACCATCAAAACGGGCAACAAATTGTTTGAGAACATAATCCCAGTCATGTTGTTGCAAATCTGTAGTGAGCCAGGCATACAAGGATTGAAAACGACTTCACCATTAAGATGGGGGTAAATCATCTGAAGTGAATTTTGTTGATGCTGGGTCAAGATGAGGAGTTGGCCTGGTCTGTCTGGCACCGGAGGTTTTTGGAGTGTCAATATCTCCAAGATCATCAGGTTCTTCAACCTTGGGATCCAGTTCCATCATGAGTAAGTCAAATTCCTTAAAAGGATCAAAAGAATGTTCTGTGCTAAAGAAAGGAGGAGAAAGGGTTTGACATAACATCATCTATGGTGAATATGGTAGGTTCCGAGGAAGCACCTACAATAGGATCTTCAGTTGGGACTGTAGTAGGGAAAGAATTGGGTTTTGGTTGTTTGGAAGTAGAGGACATGGTTTGTACCATCTGCTGGGATTGCCAAATCTTGTTGAGGACATGGTTTTGTGCCACAACATTTTCATTCTGCCTGTTTATTGCAGTTTCGGCTGCTGACAACTGCTTCTGTTGTCCATGTGCATCCAAAGCTGTTGGGTTGCGGATTTTCCAGGCATGGAGGCTTTGATCTTTTTCGAATGAAGACAACAAAGGGAAGTCTTTGTCATATGATGAAGATGAGCTGTCCATGAGCAACAAAGAAGGGGGTGATGTACTTAGAGGTGGATCTTGTGGTGCATCAGTATGAGGTTATGCTGGTTCCCAACTGGTGGGTGAAACAGGTTTGGTGGGTGGTGACCTTTTCTTTGGGTATAAGACATAATAATCAAACTTTCCACTAGGTTCTCCTAGGAGACCAACTTTTGGATCACCTTCTTTGAATTTTTGTCGCAGAGACTGTTGTCAAGTCTTCGGTTTGGCTTGTGTTTGAGAATAGACACAGGAAGTGCAAGAACACACATCATACCATATGTGTCCTATGGAAGACTTGCCTTCAAGAATTGGCTTACCATCTTGGGACCAATAATTGATGGGAACTTTGAGATCTATCCACTGCTTGTGGTCCATCATAGAGAATTTTGTGGGGAATATGGTGGAAGAGCTGGATTTGTTTGGGAAGGTAACTTTGACCGATCCATCGGGTTGCTCCTTCATTTGCGTGTTAGAAAATTGAAGGGCCTTTGGTGGTTTGGTTAAAGCAATTTGCTTTTCATAGCTCGTCACTCATGAGCTAGGAAGTAAGAGTTCAAGTTGTTCTCGTGGAAGTTGTCTAGGGACAAAAGTACACTAGAGAGTGTTTGGAGAATCAATAGTAAGGAACAGGGATTCACCATTTTGCAGATGAGATGGTAATGGTAAATCGATAGAGTGGTTCTGGACACGGTAGGCCATTTGATGGTGGAGAGTTGCCATGTAAGTATTCTAGATTTCGGGTCCAGTGATTTGGATCTGAACTTTCAAAATGTCTTGTAAAGGTCATCAAGACACATAATGAAGTTTGGGAAGACCTTTTCGGGCATCCAATAAAGCAATCCGAGAAATCATGGGAAGAACTTTTTGGGCATGAAGGGTAAGAGCAAGTTTGATAGCGCCAAAGTGTATATGAGACAAACCTTCTGTTTTCCATTTTTCCATAAATGCAAAGGGAATTTGAGAGTGATATACTGTTCTTCTGTGGTAGCAGAAAGAGGGTGGGATGAAAAAAGAGAAGCTTGGACAAAGTCTTTGGTTTAGACATGAGGGTTTTGGCCTAAGACTTGTTTAAGACGATGACCGAAAATATTTTTGGATTTTTGGTAAATGGAATAAGGATTTACAAGAGGGTAACTAGAAATAGGATATTTATCAGAATCAGAGTGATATTCAACTTCGGAAACACGAGGAATTTTTGAAAGCATACTATGGGGATGATTCAGGGGAGAGACATTTTGAGAGATAAGTTCAGTTGTGGAAGCCATCCGAGAAAAGATAAGGGTTTTTTGATGAAAAAGTTTTCTCATGCCAACCCGAGGCTACAAAGCAAACTAGGGTCTCTTTTGAAAACTATTCAAAGGAAACCAAAACCTATTCCAATCCAGCCAAGTGTTCAGATATGGATACTCTGAGTTTTCTGATTTACTCGTTGTGAAGGATCCACAATAGTGGCAATCACTGAATAAAGAGCATACTGGTTACAGAGTTTCAGATATCTTACTAATCAAAAACTGGAAGCTTTTTAAGAACGTTTAATGGCTCTGAAACCAAATTACATACGCTTTTTATCGATTACTAGTGTTAAACCGCACAATGCATTGCGATAGGTGTACATCGATAAAAAACGATTCAAAACCATTAAATATAAATATTAAATATTATTATATTTTAAATAAATCACAAAAATTTATTAATATAAAAAAGTGTAGTTGGAAGGAAAAAATCAAAACAAATAAAGTTCAAGGGCAAAACACATATTTTTAAAAAGTTGGAGGACATCTGATTCTTTTTATAATTTAGTTTATAAAATATATTTACAAAAAATAATTTTTTATAGAAGAATTTATTTTTTTCTTAACAATTGACAATTATAAATTTAATAGGAGTATTTTATAAGGCATGTTTCGTAACCCTTTATAATTTTATCGTGTTTGTTAAAAAATGGACCCGTACCACAAATTATTGGATCCTTTTGATATCCTTAGACAACTACCCTCTCTAAGGTTGACATCTAGCCTTTATCAGTTTATTGTTAGTTCGAATCCTTTACTTGTTCACAAGCTTGATGAGGTCCGTTTACAAACCTTGCATTATTAAAAACCTCTTTAAAAGTTTCATACATGAGAGTATCTAATTAAAATTATGGAGTTACTAATTTATCCTTCCTCATTAATATAATTATTATAGGAAGCATAATGAAAGTGGATAAAAAAAAAAAAAATGGTGAATCCCATCAAATAAGGATCCCACACTAGATTCAAATCTTTAAATCAATATAGGGGATGATTAATGAGATTTTATACTAAAAACCAATTTATGTTTAGAACATGGACATCAAATTCTAAAAAAACTAAAATAAAAATAGAAACATTCAATTTTTAGAGAGAGAAAGTTATAAAATACTCACTCTATCACTAAATATAAATTGTTAGCAGTCATTTTACAAAAAATTAGATAATTTTTCGATCCTAAATATCTTCTATTCACCTTTTCGAAAATTTAAATACCATTTCATGCGTATAGGGAATTAAGATAGAAAAAACACATTTAAATACCTAATTAATTAACAATAATGACTTATAACTAGTAGCAAAAAAGTTAGATAAAATAACTTATATTTAGTGATTGAATGAGTAACAAGTTACATTATTCCTACCACATATATAAATATATATATATATATTTATAAGAATTCTATTATGTGCACCTGTGTGCACCATTAGTGGAACGACGTCGTTTCACTTAGACAGATAAGTGAAATAACGTCGTTTGACTAATGGTGCACACAGGTACACATAAACAGGTGCACATAATAGAATTCATATATATATATATATATATTTATATATATATGGTTTTTCTAAGGTGCGCTCCGGAGTGCGTCTTAATGTGCGCTCCAATCGTTACCGTAGCAAATCTATATATATATATATATATATATAAGCGGAGCAAAAATTCTGTTACGATAACGGTTGGAGCGTGCATTAAGACGCGCTCCGGAGCAAAATTCTGTTACGATAACGGTTGGAGCGTGCATTAAGACGCGCTTCGGAACGCACCTTAGCAAATCCGTATATATATATATATATACACAGTTTTACTAAGGTGCGTTCGTTTTACTAAGATGCGCTCCGGAGCGCGTACCGGAACGGAATTGTTGCTACAGTGCTCATGCAGCCAATCAAGCGGAGCAACAATTCCGTTACGGTAATGGTTGGAGCGCGCCTTAGCAAATCTATATATATATATATATATATATGTGTGTGTGAACATCATTAAATAATTTTTCACATTATATTAATTTCTGCGTCAAAATTCAAAGGCATGTGGGAAAGTCTATTCAGGATGCATCGGTAATGGCGGCATCTGGGGGATAGAGTTAGAACTAGAATTGAATCGGTGAGATACTGCTGAGGATGAGTAGTACTTTAGGAGGAGTCGTTCTGGTCAGACCGTCGAAAGTCTCTTGGTTGACTACGTGAGGGGCAGGAAGTTTCTTTTAATTCACCTTTATTCGTCACACGTGCGCTTTGCTAGTCTTCCTCTTCTAGATAGTCTGATAGATAGGGCTTTGAAGTCATGGATTAAAGGAAATAGGATAGCTGCCAATTCATGGATTAAAGGAAATATGATGATATCTGCCTCATCTGCTACTCCTAAGCCATTTATAACAATGTCAATTCCAATCAATCAATTTATTACTCTCTCTGTTTGGAATTGAATATCTCATTTTGATTTACATAAATTTGAAAAAATGAGTTAATTTAGTTTATTTTAAACTTAACAATATCAACTTTTCGAGAAAATTTTAACTAATTTAGGAAATGAAATATTCATTTCCGGATAACTCAAAATGGAAACGTGAACATTCAATTCTAAATGAAAAGAGTATTATATATTTCGTATGAAATTGAATATGCCAATTTAACTTATAGGCATATTAAGAAGAAAACATAAAACATTCAATTTCGTACGGAAGGGAAGCCAAGTATATAAAAAGGCCATGCGGCAGTCATGATTATTTGCTCATGGTAGAATTATGAGTCACCATGATGGCATATGTTCCTCAGTGGGAACAACTACTGAAGGGCAATTAATTAAAAAATAATATGTCGCTTCTTTCAGACAATTATATTATATAGAATGAAGTACAAGATTCTTTCTATTAATTATCATCTCAAGACATTGATTCTCAGTAGATTGCAAAAGGGACTTATAATCTGTGGCTAATATTGTATGTTCATAATTGTGATATACTTTTTGATCGAAATTTGATCTGGGACATGTCTTCCGCTAATTATTATTGGAATTCGTTTTGTATTTTAGAGGATAAAGTATCCTTCATTGGTATCAGAGCATGTGTTATTGATTTCCGATGATCTATTCTTGGTTGATGCCCATTTTTTCTTTTTTCATGTATACTGTCCAAGTAAGGCCATAAATAGATATATTCTATTTTTATGTTAAGTTTTGATTCTTGAAATTTGATTAC
Organism: Parsonsia alboflavescens; assembly: GCA_028571225.1. Lineage (NCBI taxonomy): Eukaryota > Viridiplantae > Streptophyta > Magnoliopsida > Gentianales > Apocynaceae > Parsonsia > Parsonsia alboflavescens. The sequence continues at coordinate 4,403,609 of JAOXNR010000031.1, forward strand.
TTGATTGCATGAAAGCATATGATGCCTAGGTCCTGATTAGTTGCTTATGTTTTTTTGAGATGGGTCGTATTCTGGTATCCGTTCTTTTTTCATAAAAACAACCGCCATGTTTTTTTCAAAAAAACTTATCTATGTTTTGCTAAATTGAGATTTTTGGCTCTAAAAACAAGGTTTAAATCTAAATAAGGATATGTACTTGCCTTTTTTTTTTTTTTTCTGAGATATTCGATTAAGACTTTTTCCATGTATTCATTTCCTAAAAAAAAAAGGGAGTATTCGAATTCCAATGCAATTTTTTTTTTTCTTTTGCATGTTGGCAACATAATAACAAGGGAAAGGAAAATATGCTATTTAATTTGACCATATCCTCCTTTTTTTTTTGTTAGCAATTTACAGTATTATGCTAGGTCCCCTCGGATCATTTTTGACATGTTCAGATTTGAATTTTTTTTTTTTAATGAACATTGGATTATGCGTAATCCTCTATTGTTTTGCATTTGTTGTAGAAACAATTGGACAAAGGATGCGCTATCATGTATTCCCAAGAACGGATGTAGAAAGATTGGTTCTTTCGACTTTGATGAATGGGTCTCAGCACAAATTGAATACACATTGGAGGAAATCTAAGTGATTTCCAAGGAACCCTGTTTGGGGGTCAAAGATGAAATTGCCTAAAGAATCGATAGAGGGAATGCAGTAAAAAATTGATGATGAATTGAAATTGATTTACAATTTTTGGAAGTTGAAAAATTATCCAATATATATATATATATATATAAATCCCTTGCAAAGATAGCACATGGGAAATCATTCGTATTCGAACTGCACTTCTACTAAATATTCCTTATTTATGAGAAGCTTATGAAAACCTGATGTTGCTTCTTTTCATTATTGTCACCTCTTTATATAAATATTCCCTTTTATGTGGATAATCATGTTGGTAGTATCCATTGTTGTTGAATTATCTTTTGTATATCTTTGTGATACATTTCATTATTATTGTTTATGACATAATTCTATTTAATTGTGCCTTATGAGTGTAATGAATAGTAGGGAGTTCTAAAGGTTTTAAATAACTTTAAGAGAACTCAATTTTACTAAAAATAATTATATTAATGATAATTTCTAGTGGGGATTTCAGATGATGATTGGGAACTTAGTGAACTTTCGAATTTGAAACTCGAAGTGAAATTATTTATTAACGTAATTAGTTTATGTAAAATAGATGCATAAATGATAGGCATTCATGAATCGTTCTTGTGCGTCTAATTTGTTCTGATCAAATGGCTTCGGCTTTTGAGAACATTGTGGCTGAATTGAACAAAGGAGAGAAGCTTAATGGTGACAATTATGAGATTTGGAATATGAAAATCCAATATGTACTGGAGGAGAAAGAGGCTCTTCAAACTCTTAACCTTGTTATGAAAGAGCCTGAAGATGGAACCACTGCACAACATAAAAGAGATAAGAATGCATTTGCTGCATGGAAAAAGAAGAACTCACTGGCGCGCATCATGTTGCTGAGTAGCATGGAAAATGATGTCATGATAGAGTTTAGGCTTTTTGAAAATGCCAAAGAGATGTGGGATGCACTGGCAGCAAGGTTTGGTCATACTTCTGTAACCAAGCTGAGACAGCTCACTATTCGGTTTGACTCGTACAAGAAGCCTAATGTTCAGTCCATGAAACAACACTTGAGAAAAATGTCAAATACGATCAACGAGATGAAGGATGCTGGTTATATTCTGACTGACGAATAGCAAGTACAGGCAGTGATCCATTCCTTGCCTCAGAGTTGAGAGCATATGAAGTTGCACCTAATGCACAATGAGAACATCAAATCCTTTGATTATGCAATGTGCCACCAAGAGCTAGAGGAGGATCGCCTCTTGGCGGACAAACAAGCAATTGATATTTACTATGTCGGTTCTAGCTTGCATGGGGCTTCGGGCTCTAAGTGCAAACATCCTAATTCGTTCAAAATTTGGAAAGGCAAGATTGCAGGTTCTTCAAAGAAGAAACTAAGAATTGACCAACGTGAAAGAGGAAAGCGTCCTCAAGAGAAAAAAAAATGTCAAGAGTGAAGTGCTACAACTGTAGCAATAAAAGCCACTTTGCTCGCAGCTAAAGAAGGTAAACATCTCTTGTATTTTTGATAACTTTGCTTATGTATCAAGTTCTGTATTTTTAACTGAATCTAATCTTTTGTGGACTGTAGATTCAGGAGCAACAGACCATATAGCGAAGGATAGAGAAGCCTTCGTAGAATTTCGGCGAGTTCCAATGGGAACTAAGTGGATTTATGTAGGGAACAACTCTGGACTTGAAGTTAGAGGAATTGGCACTTGCTAGTTGATTATGTGTGGTGGACGCACTTTGTTCCTACATGATGTATTATACGCTCAAGAAATCCATTGGAATTTAGTGTTGTTTCAACTTGTTTTTAATTTGAATTTCCATAAAAATGGTGTGGACTTGTATTTAGGTATGAGTTATTATAGCTGTGGTCATTTTTTAGATGGTTTTATTGTATTGGATGTTGATTCAGTTAATGTCAATGTTTGTATTCCCATTTTACTTTCTTCTACTTTGCCTGATAATGATGTGAATGTATGGCATGCTAGACTTGGCTATATAGGTCAACAAAGAATGCATAGATTGGTTAAAAAGGGCTTATTGGGCATTATAGAAAAAGCCGATTTACCTACTTGTGAGTATTGTCTAACAAGAAAACAACAAGAAAACCATTTGGAAAAATTAACAAGAGTTGAATTTCCTTTGTAGTTAATCCAATCTGACATTAGTGGTCTAATGAATGTGAGGGCAAGTCATGGGGCTATTTATTTCATCACATTTATTGATGATTATACTTTATTCGGACATGTTTATTTGATTTCTCATAAGTATGAGCTTGGTAGAAAATCAATTAGATAAGAATATAAAAGTATTGAGATCTGATCGAGGTCGAGAATATCTATCTGATGAGTTCAAAAATTTATGTGATAAAAAGGAATAGAAAGACAGTTTTATATTCCTTATACCCTCAACAAAATGGTGCTGTGGAAAGGAGAAACAAATAATTGCTACATATGCACTTAATCAAGTGCCTTCTAAATTAGTTGCTGCCACTCCGTATGAGTTTTGGACAAGTAGAAAACCCAATTTGAGTTTTTTGAAACCTTGGGGTTGTGCCATTTATACACATGAATCTTCTCATAAGTATGGGAAATTGGGTAGTAGAGGTAAGAAGAGTATCTTCATAAGTTATTCGGAAACCTCAAAAGTATATGTGTTTATAGGTGAGCAATAAAGTGAGAGTATAATTGAATTTGAATTATGAGATGTCACATTCTTAGAGAATGAGTTTCCTGAAAAGGGCGAAATAAGTGAAGATTGTTCCCTGTTTGAAACCTTGGATAAGGATGATGGGACCATTGGTAGTTTTCCAAGTGGAAGCAACGTGAGAAGTGGGGAATTAGTTTCGAACCAATCTCAATTGCAACCACTTGATGAGACGATGCCATCAGCAGCTAATCCGAGTGGGAGAGATGATATGTCGAGGGTTTGGTCCCTAATACGACGAACGAATCGTAAAAGTGTTCCCCGTCGACGTTTTGACATTGAAGGGGAGGCTTTTTATATTTGCTCCAGAAGAAGATGATGAGCTAAGGAATGTATATGAGGCTCTAGATTGCCCTGATAAAGAAAAATGGATGTGTGCAATGACAAAGGAAACGGAGTCAATGAAGTGAAACCATGTTTAGGAACTGGTTGATCTTCCAAAATGATGAAAAATCATTGGGAACAATTGGATTCTCAAAGTAAAGCGTAAAGCTGATGGCCTAATACAAAGATATAAAGCTTGTTTTGTGGTAAAAGGGTATAATCAACAAGAAGGAGTTGATTATGAGGAAACGTTTTCTCCTGTTGTGAGATTTATCTCAATTCACCTTAATTCTAGCAATAATGGCAAGTATAGATCTTGAACTAAATCAATTGGATGTAAAGACTGCTTTTCTCAATGGAGAATTAGAACAAGAAATTTATATGAAACAACCTGATGGTTTCATTTCAGAACGCCAAGAACAAAAAGTATATCGACTTTTAAGATCGATATATGGCCTTAAGCAGTCATCGAGACAATGGTATATACGTTTTCACAATGCCATAATGGCATGCGACTTTACAATGATTGATGAGGATCATTACGTATATATCTAAAGATCCAAAGATCAATTTGTGATCATATTATTATATGTTGATGATATACTGATTGTCGAAAGCAATATGGAGTTTGTTAATAATGTTAAGAGTTGGTTATCTTCCAGCTTTGGGATGAAAGACATGGACGAGGCTGCATATATTCTTGGAGTTAAGATTTCAAGAGATCGTTCAAGAAGGCTATTGTCTCTTTCTCAAGAAACATATATAAATAAAGTCCTTGAATGATTTCGTATGCAAGACTGTAAACCTATAGATACTCTTATTGCAAAACTTGAAGGATTGAGCCATAGACTGTATCCTTAGACTCCTCAAGATAAGGAATAAATGCAACGTGTTCCTTATGCTAGTGCTGTTGGAAGTCTAATGTACGCTATGATGGGTTCAAGAACTACCTTGACACAGTTTATCATGAGTACTTCTTCCCGTACAGCTATCCCTCGCAAGCGGGTATTCTTTTCCTCTAACTCACTGTTCAAAGATAATGCCTATGCCTACTAACATGGCCGTCATAGTTCACCTATAACTGGGGAATACTGGTTGGGACATAGATTTCTTTAGGAATTCAAAAAGATTTCGAGAGAGAAAGAAAGACTTAGAACACCATATTAAAGAAAGACTTAGAAAACCATATTGAAGAAAACACTCATCATTCTATTGATAGGAAATACTTTACAAGAGACTTGGTAATACACTTTAGGAACACTTACAGAAGACGCAATAAGAAACTAAAACTAAAACCAGGAAATCAACTCAAACTAGTCTGCCTTTTCTGCTGAAGTTTCGAACCAACTTGTAGGAGGGGATGATTCTTCAGGCTTTTAAGACAAGCTGCTTATTGCAATAGCCATACAAGACAACATTCCTATTCTAGAATCAGGACAAGATTCCTAGTATAGGAAAAGAACAAGATTTCTAATTAAAAATAAAGACAACAATCACATGAAGGACAACAAGACAAAACAAAACTACAAGATATAATAAATAAAAGACAAAGCTGGTGCCTTCTTTTTGTGACTGCCGAATCTTGCATGGCTTGATGTCTTGGCTATCAATTGTGCTGCATGGAAATGCTGAAAGACACCTAATTGCATGATGGAGATAAAAGCCAAAATAGGAGACACAAACTAAATGAAAAGTTATCTTCAAATGGTAAGCTGTTTTTCCCTCGGATTCTTTTACTTGAAGATGACAAGGCTTCCTGGTTGCTGATTTCGTGAGGGGGAAACTTTTAAACCAAATGGCATCACCTTCCATTGATACTGGGCATTAGGAATGCAAAAAGCAGTAACGTTCTTCAAGTGCAATTCCTAGTTGCCAAAAACCAGTTTTTTAGTCAAACTTTGAAAATATTTTTGCTCTCGCCAAATGAGTAAAAAGGTTTTGAATTCTTGGGAGCGGAAATTTATCATCTTTTAAAAACTGGTTTAAAGGTTTGTAGTTGATGACTAACCTTTTCTTTCCTCTGACTTGTCACTTCTTTTGTTCACGTAAAAGGCTTGACAAGCCCAACTTGAATCAGTTGGCTCGATTAGTCCTTGCTGCAACCATTATGCACATTCTTCCTAAGCAAGTTTGAAATCATCTGGAGTTATCCCGGGATATGTTGCTTTGGGTGGATTAATGTCCTCATTAAGCTTGAAAGGGAGCTTAACAAAGAACTCTTCATTTTTCCTAAGCGGGTTTTTGTGATTAAAGTCTGCATGAGCATCAGCGCAAAATTCTTTCAACATTTTAGCTATGGATTTAAATTTGTCAATAGTATCACAAATAGCAAACATATTAGTAATAGGAGTAAAGGGCTGAAACTGATGTTTATATCGGATTCCATGAGGGAGAACCCTTAGTCTCTCAGCCTTGGCATAAGTGTCCCATCCGATAAGAACATCCTTACCATGAAGTCTATTTCCAAAAACTTTTACCTAAATGATGCAATCTGGAAAGAATTTTATTCCCATCGGGTGTTTGGAAATAAGACTGGCTTCAGAGATTTCTCTGTTGGCTGCTTGAAACTGGGCATCTGTGTTAGTCCAATATTCTGCTGGTAGAATTTTTGGATTCACCATTGTTTTCATGGCTCCTGTGTCTAAGAATTCAATGGCTTTAACTGGTTGAGCATATTTAGACGTTAATAGAGAAACCTGCACATGAGGAGGATGAATGTTAATAAAAGAAGCAATATTTGGAGCATCTTTAACAGTAAAAATTGGTAAACTTGATTCCTTTTTAGAATCATGTTCTGATGCTTCAAATTCGAAATTTGTAACTTTGATGGCAGAGGTTGTGTCCTGATCTGGATGACTTTGCCCTGAGAACACTGATTCAATGTCAGATTCTGGATGGTCAACCATCAGTTAGGTAACAAGCTTTGAAGCTTTGGCCTTTTTGTTCGGATAGTTTTTTGCAAAGTGTCATTTCTTTTTGCAGATGAGGCACCTGTTTGACTTGGATATGTTGGAGGGCTTCCATCGGAAGTATTTGAGATTTTTATTTGATTTATACTTCTTCTTGGAAGGAAATTTCTGCTCCTTCTTGCAGTTGGGCTTCTTTAGCTTTGAATTGCCAATCTCTTAATTTATGTTGCAGATCTTTTCAAGCTTCTTTTTCCCGTGAAAAAGTTTTCAACGACCTTTCTTCTTTCATAGAGTTTGTCGAAACAAATGAATGTGGCTTGGTGGATTTTTGCAAGTCCGAGATTCGCCAAAGTGTTTCCAGAGAGCTCGACCACTTTGTTTAGTTCTAGCTGGATCTCTGCGGGAAGTGAGGAAATGTACACCTACTTGAGATTCGGATCTCTCATACTGCCAAGGTGATAATAGATCTCCGTTATCCTTTGGTAGTGCCGATTGATATCTTTGGGCCTCAGAGAGCAACACTTCATTTTGAAGAAGACTTGTCTCGCCTGCTTAATCTCCAAAGAGTAATCACCTACAAATTCTTTAAAATCACATTAATCCTTTGGTCTAAGGAACCTGTAAGTAATTGATATCTTTCATAAGCATCTAAAGATATAAACTAATCATGTAAAGTACCAATAGAACGACTAAAAAATTCTGAAAGAATATTGTTCAGAGGTACTCCCTTCAATAACTGGGTATTAACCCATGTAGACATTTCCTGGAACCTTTCATCCCTTCTGCTAATAGGAATATCATTGAAAGGTAAGCAGTTGTTGTGGACGATTTTCTTGGAGGAGCTGGTTGTGGAGGCGGAGGTTGTTGATTTGTCATGGATTCATCTTCTTGTTCTTCTTCAAACCTAGTGTAAGTAATTGATGCTGAGGGACCTGGATTAGTCATGAGAATCCTAGTGACGTCCATTTTTTCGTCTCTGGACTTTGTGCACTTAGAAATGCCTTCGGAGGATGTTGTTGACACTGAATCTTTATTTGAGCCGCCAGAAGATGTTTGATCGTCATCAACTTGATTTGTCTGGAAACACACTGCCAATTGTTGGGAAGGATTTGTCAGAACAGGATCAGGCTGGCTTGCCGGAATAGGTTCTTGTTGAACAGGAGCTCTGGGTTCTTCCTTTAAGTAAAAATATTGGTTGTTAATAGGCTGGACTGGTGCTTTCGCCTTTTCTTCTTGAGTATACCTGTACGTCTCGGATCTAAAGGCTTCTGACTAAGGAGCATTAGGAATTGGTCGTGAAAGCTTCTTTCTGGGTGTAGGATGAACATAAGGATGCTCTTTGGTCCATTTTGCCGAAAAGTTACAATCGGGTATACTATAGTCGGGAATCCTCTCGGGTTGGGGTCGAGCAGGGCTGAGAGGCCTGCGGAAAAGCGGAGTCGGTGTATGGAAAGTTGGCAAGTTATTGGGAATGCCGAAGATTAAGAACCCATGAGATGGGGATAGTGGAACAGGAGCGGCTTGGGACTTCTGCCTTTCATATTTTTCAATCTGTCTTTTCAAGTCACAAATCTCCTGGTGTTTCTCGTTGAACTCGGTGTAGTAGCTGGCTCCGAAACTGATCATTGACTTAAGATCATCCTCTAGAATGTTGTGCCTGTCCAATATTTCTTTGTACCGCTTTTTGACGTAGTCAATCTTCTTTTCAACCTAATTGATTCGGTCATCAATTCTTGTGAGCATGCGGTTTTGGGCTATGGTTGTCTGTTTGCCAGTTGAGAACTTCGTCTGCTTGACTTAGAGGAACCTGTCTCCCGTACTCGTTTACTGCCTTCTGAGTGACATAGGGCTTGGATGCCCTTCTTTCAGCCTCATTTACCTTTCTATCGATAGGTGGAAAAGTAGAGGAGTATGAACTCGTCGTGGGCCTATTCGTCATGCATGGAATCGATGCTGGCCCATTTGGAATAAGCTTCTCTGCCTGCTTGCTGTAAAGAGAGGGCTCGTAGTAGTCTATCATGTTCTTTCTCAGAATTTTCTTTATGGATGGTATAATGGAAGGAGGGCTCTCCTTGTTCATTGGCAATGTGGTTGACGTCTTGGGGAAAGGCCGGAAAAAGTCTTTCAAATCCTTGAAAGGCTTCTGAACTAGTATTGTCGAGGCCTTGTCTTCATCATCATCTTCCGGGTAGCGTCTGTATCAACATTTGCCAGATTTCTTCTTGGTTCGTCGCCGTTTTCGGGGAGCTTCATTTGCATCATCATCATCTGAGAAGTCGTAAGTACATGAGCATTCTGGATCACAAAGTCCTGATCCAGGGATATCCCATAAAAAGTGACCATTGACGTGGGATGTATAGCTGGGCTCTGTTGAATGGTTGAAGGAGGATACTGGTACTCTCTTTTGCATGCTTAGATCTGCCGGATCAAATGGTTTGAGCATCAGCTAGGTAAAGATCTCCCCAAATTCTTCTTTTGGAGGAATCCTGAAAGACGTTTGGATCCGTCCGTCAAGTAGCCTTCGAAAGGTTGAAAGTGTGGCTTGGATTGGTTCTTCTTGTCGGTGTAGATTCTCGTAATTGGTAATCCAGTCAACGGGCATGAGCCTTTGGAGATCTTCTCTCTTAATCTGCCTTGGAATTTCGACCAAGGTGGGAACCTCCATAGCAGAGTCAGCCAAGATCATCAAGGCTTATGGAGAATCGCTATTCTGTAGATCAAGGGTGTGGTTCTGGAGCCTGTACACCATTTGGTGATGTAGGGTGGCCATCATTGAGGTAGGAGTGAGGGATGTGCCGGTAAGCTGAAACTGGACCTTCAAGGTTGTGCACAGATTTGGGTCCTGGAGAGATATGGCATAGTTTGGAAATAATGTTAGGACAACAGTTCCCAAGTTGAGCACAGTAATGACTGTGCCAATGACTACCTGCTTGTAATTTAGTAGTCTTGAGTTGAGGAGTGCAATTCGAGCAGTGCTGGATGGCCTTTCTTGCCGCCATAAGTCAAAACAAGTGTGGCGCCACCGACGTAAAGGTGTGTAACCTTCAGCTCTCCATTGTGCCACCATTTCTGGCAGTATGTTAAGGGTAACATATTGTTCCTTCAAGGAGTAAGGAATGTCGCATTGGTCTAACTTGGAGGACTGGACATATTCTTTCGTCCTTGGAGTGGTTGCCTTGAGAAGTTGTCGGATGGATGTTATGCCTAGAGGAAAAGATCATTTCTTCTTGTATATGTTATAAGGACTCATCAGAGGAGGAATTGCTTCCTCAATTGAAGTTGACTCTGGAATACTAGTAAACTCTACAAGATTACCAATATTTGCTGAATGTAAAGAACGCTTAGGTAAAGATAAAGAACTGGATATATTTATGAGCTGGAAACCAGAACTTGAGGTGTTTTCCATGGCTAAATTTGTTCTCTCTCTATTCTCTCTTTGTCATTCTAATAAGTCTAAAAACCCTAATGTCTTCCCCCCTGCAAAAACAAAATTTGCACACCGGAACACTGTGTTCTGGCTGTGTATAAGACCTGACATATATTTTGCAGTTGGAATGGTAAGTAGATACCAATCCAATCCAGGTTAAGCACATTGGATAGCCGTTAAAGAATAGTGAGGTATTTGAAGGGGACTGCTGATTACGTGTTGAGTTATCAAGGCAAGGATCTGCCGCTTGAAGGCTATTCTGATGTTGATTGGGCAGGAGATTTAGATGAAAAGAAAACTACCTCTGGATTTGTTTACTTACTGAATAATGGCACTATATCTTGGAGTAGTAAGAAGCAAACATGTATAGCCTTGTCCAAGAGGGTGTTTGGTTTAAGAGATTTCTGGATCATTTAGGTTTTAATATAGTTGCAAATTCATTGTTGGTTAATTGTGATAGCCAAGTAGTAATAGCATACACCAAGGATCCGAAATTCCATGCCAAGACCAAATACATAGATACCAAGTATAACTTTGTCAAGGACATGGTTGCACGAAAATATGTGAACTTGCAGTACATATCTACACATTGAATGATAGCAGATCCTATGACAAAACCGATACCAAGAGATGTTTTCTGGGATCATGTGAAATCTCTAGGACTACATAGATGCTGATGTACTGAACATTGTTTTTTCCGCTAAATGTTCACGGTTGATGATGTGTTCTATCATTGTTATTGCTTTTGAGTTTTATTTGATATTTATGCATCTCAATGCTTATCACATTATGTTTGAAAAAGTATGTCGAACAGATAAGAGATTAGCCCACTCACACAGGTAATCGTCTCCATTTACTAGGTGATAAATCGAGATGAGACAATTTTAAGCCTATTATCTAAGTGATAATTGAGAGCTCAAGCTTAAAATATGGATGTCGCCTTAACTAGATGTTAAGATGATTACTTACTGTTTATTATGTTCGAAAGTAAAATAATCGAGATATTTTATTTTATCTATTTTTTGAAGCTAGATGTGAGTTCTAATAGATTCTATAAAATGAGAGTGGATTTGTGAACTCAAGTTAGACATTGTATATGCCTGAACTATCATCTATATAGTATTAAAGGTCAAGACATATGCTCTATGGGAAAGGAGAGAATAATGTAATACGTATTTCATAAAATGATCAAAAGAGTTGGCAAATGTTTTGATCTCAACTTTTATTGCCGTGTGAGACTCTTGAGGATAAGTATCCCTCATTTAACTACCCTCATGACTCTTACTCATTCTCAAAATTTTTACTCAATGTTTGCTATCTTAGAATGTTACCAAAGCTCACGAACGATTCGGTCTAACGGAGCATTTCTAGAAAAGCAATTTGAACTGAAATGGAGAGGTTTAAGGAAAGAGGAAGATCAATTCAATGATGATGTCACATTTTGTGTTTGTATTCACAGGTTGACCAATTATGATTTTGAGTTTTATCATAATTGTGAATACAATAAATTATATGTTTAGAGATCAAGAGAAAGAAAAAATGTGACTGGTTGATCTAGGGGACTGCATGTTGAATCTACTTCGAATGATTATAACCAATTTGAGCTGCTATATATTAATAACATATGTATAACAACAAACTCTCATGTATGCCGGTCGCACGGATTATTTGTCAATATGAACTTTGCAAAAGAAAGAGAATCTTGTTTAGCCCATCATGGGCAAGTAGGTGATGAAAGAATTATGGGTCACCAAGATGGGATATGCCCTTAGTGGGAAAAACTGCTAAAGGACAATTAATTAAAAAAAGGATATGACACTTTTTTTAGACAATTTCTTTCAAACAATTATATTATATAGAACAAAGTACATGATTCTTTCTATTCGTTATCTCATTTCAAGACATTGATTCTCAGTAGATTGCAAAAGAGACTTAAAATCTATGGCAAACAAGATATGTTCAGAATTATGATATACTTCTTGATCGGTGTTTCAATTTGATCTCGAGCATGTCTTCCATAAGTTATTAGCGAAATTCGTTTCTGTATCTTACAGGATAAAATATCCTTGAGCTCAACTTTTTTATACATTTCTGAGCTCATCTGTTGAGTTTTACTTATTTATTTATTTGAATATATAAATATGAAATTGAATTATTAACAAATAAGTCTTCTAAAATACATTACATGAATATAATCAGTAGTTTACTTGACATTCAACTTTCTTATTTTTTGAAGGGGATAAATTAGTTTAATATAATATGTAATTCTAAATTAAACTATTAAATTTGTTAAAAAATAACTACTATTTTTTTAAATATAATAAAAATTTCCTAAAAGGGAAATCTTATTTAACAACTTTCATTCCTCCTTAATAAATCCATTAAATAAACAAATAAATAAGATTCATATTATAGTCTTATTTTTAAATTATTTTATTTTAATGAAAACCTTTAATTTTATATAAAAAATAAATAAATTTTCTAATATCAAAATTCTTTGTAAAATAAAGAGATTCATATATTAAAAAATTATTGTTCAATGCCATCCAAATTTATTGTCAATACAAGATTATACTCTCTCCGTGACTTAATGATCATTTTGTAAGTTAAAATTAAGGCAACTCATTTCTTTTTTTAAAATGTCTTCTCATCACTTTTTTAAAAATTTGAACATCATTTCAATATATATCAATAAAGGGGTAATATATTTATATATATATAATAAATTAATTAAAAACAACGACTTATAATTAGTGATAAGAAAAGTTAATTAAAATAACTTATATTTGGTGATGGAGAGAGCGTATTTGTTTTGGCTGTTAAATTTTGGATTTTCTGACGGTTCTAATGTCCAGGAAAATCTATTTCCAGCGGCCCTCCAAGTGCCAAAAAGTTTGGCGTCGGCAGGTTGTTTTCCGGTGATTCCCAGAAATTTTCTGGCGGTCAATATATTCCAGAAAAATGAGCAAGTACCGCGGGAATGAATTTTTCCTGGCCGTTTGTTTGGCTTTTTTGGCGGTTTATAACCGCCAGAAAATTACATGAGAAATTTGTTTTTTTATTTTTTATTGTGACAGTTAGCCGCAGCCGGAAGTTTTTAATTTCTTTTTTAAAAAAATTTCGTGGCGATTTATGTATGAATTTTCTGGTGGTTTGCACCCCAGAAAATTATATTAAGATTTTGTACCAATTAATTTCTGCAATTTACAACTGCCAGAATTTTTTTTGGAGTTTTTAAAAAAATATTTCCGGCGGTTGGAAAACCTTATTCTGACAGTTTTTTTTTTTTCTTTTTTCCAGTAGGTTCTATTTTGGTTTTTCTACTGTTTTATACCGCTGGTAAATTACTTTTTAATAATTTAAATATTTTTTAAATAATATAAATATTCAAAAGACGTGATCCTATATAATTATTAACTTAAATTAAAACAAAATGATGTAGTCGAAACCCTGTCGACAGGGGTCGGATTAGACTCCGATTAGATTTCCATATGAGTCATCTAAGAAACCTGCGAGGAGTAGAAGTCTCATAGGAGAGAATGTCTCTCAATATTCCATTTTTATGCTAAAGTCAGATGTAGAGAAAGAAAGAGAGAAGATCGTGAGGATACCTATTATGTAAATTGCGGATCCTTTTATAAACAATTGTATAGAGAGTCCTTTGTGTTTAATCTGGAGTAGAAGTCTCATAGGAGGGGATGTCTCTCAATATCCCGTTTTGATACAAAAGTCAGATGTAGAGAGAGAAAGAGAGAAGATTGTGAGGATACCTATTATGTAAATTGTGGATCCTTTTATAAACAATTGTATAGAGAGTCCTTTGTGTTTAATCTGATGCGAGATTGATGTATGATTGCTTATTGTATTCCAATTGGTAATTCCCTATTCTATTACATAGAGGACATGTATAGAATAAATATATATTCAATAGAATTAGTGAATTTTTATATTAAGCATTCATTAAAAATAATAAAAATAAATAATGAAAGTGGATTAGCGTTTTTATACACTATAACCGTTCGTTAGAAATTAATAAAAAGAAATGGTGAAAAAGGGAATAATATATTTATACACCATAAGTGTTCCCTAAAAATTAATAAAAGAAATAATATTATGATTGACCACAACTAGTAAGTCAGTTAAAAGGGAATAAAAATTGTCTATGATAAAATTGTTTGTATGTATATGGAGTGGAAAATGTGGAAGTGTGATGTGAAAAGATGAGATGTCATGATTTTGCAACTATATGATTTGGGTTTTTGGGTTGTCTCATGGTTTGCTGTGCTGGTTATGGCCTTTAAGCTTATGCTGTGACCTAGCGTGAATTTGTTAACTTAGGATTTGACCTATGTAATTCGATCATGTGTGAGTGTAGTAACTTATGATTTGGCTATATGTGAGTATTGTAACTCATAATTTGGCCTATGAGATTCGACGATGTCAATTTAGTAACTCATGATTTGGACATGTATAAGTGTGATAACTCATGATTCGACCTATGTGATTCGTGCATATTTGAGTGTGATATCTCATGATTCGGTGATACCTCATGATCAGGCATGTGTGAGTGTTGTAATTCATGATTCGACTATGTGTTGATTACTAAAGACACTGACAAGAAAACATGACCTCAGAAATAAGAAAAGGGAAAACACTATTTCTCTTCGAAGGCATATTTGTATATTTATTGATTTTTGAATGTTTCCTTGAAGATTTATTGGTGACTGTGCTAAAGTCAGATATAGAGAGAGAAAGTGTGATCTTAAAAGATAGGAAAAGAGAGAGACAGAAAAGATCCGTAGGCAATCGTATAGAGAGTCCTTTGTGTTTAATCTGATGTGGGATTGATGCATAACTCCTTGTTGTATTCCAATCGGTATTTCCATATTCTATTATATATAGGAAAAATATAAAATAAATATGTATTAAATAGAATTAATGAATTTTACACTGCAAAATTATTTTATATTTAGTAAATGTAATCTCTCATAAGTTATTAAATAAATCAAAATTACTTTAAGTTATAAAAATCACATATTTATTTATTTAGTTTTACCCATCCTGCTCCTAACCCTTCCTATACCCTCCCCTCGAGCATCAACAATGACATCAACTACCCTCGACATGTCTCGTACTCGAGACCTCTCGATCCCAAGTATTACTGCTTTACCACTAAACTAGAAAGATTTGATAAAAATCACGTGTTTATTAGTATTGATAACCTTCTTTATGTATCAATTAAAAATATTTATGTTTTCATTAACTTTTTGGTTTTTTTTCACTAGTTAACCATTGTTTTTTGAAGGGTTATGTAATTTATCTAAGGGAGATTAGTCATTATAGTATCTTAAATTTTAACCAAAGTCAAGTGTCATACCCAATCTATTTTTTCAACTTATTCAGTACCCCCAACAATTTATACTAAGTCAAGCTGATACTTCCAATCACTTTATCACATTTTTTTGACCAAAAAAAGGGAACCGCACGTGCCGCCTTTCAACATTCAAAAAGGGCAAAAATAGACATTTCACTACTTTTTTCCCCCCAAACCCTTAGCAAGTAATGTCTATTAATTTAGGCACAATTTGGGGAAAAGGATTGAGGGAAAAAAGTAATAAAATGTCTATTTTATCATTTTTCATGAAAGTTACAGGAGGGCACGTGCCAGTCACGTGATTTTTTTGTTAAAAAAAAGTTATAAAGTGATCGAAAGTATTAATTTGACTTAACGTAAATTGTTTGTGTACTTAATAGGATGAAAAAAAAGATTGGATATGACAATTAAACTTTAGATAAAACTTAGGTACCATAATGATCAACCTCCCTTTTATCTAAAAAGTAAAGTACAATCTATATTCTATAAATAGACAAGTAACTAACTCACAACCGTAAAAGGTCATATATTAAAAAAAAAATAATTCATTACAATATTCCTTTAAAAAAAAAAAAGCTCATAATTTTATTTATGTTATATTACTTTATACAAACAATAATATATATATATGTATATATGTATATTTATTTATATAATGGCAAGTTCCAGTTAGATCAAGAAAGGATATCCCGATACATTTCTAAATATTTCAATACCATGTATCATTAATAACATACTCGCGTATTAACGATAAAAGCTAGTTATACATAATGTCAAGTTCCAGTGAGATCAAGAAAGGCAAGATATCCCAATACTACATCACGAACTTTGCACTAGAATATTCAGAGCCATTTTCTTCGATATTACCAGCTGTGGAATTGGAAACTTATCTATAAAAATGATGTTTTGTTCTTAACCTCCATTATTATCGATCGTTGAAGAATAATAAAAGATCAAATGAACTTTTTACCATATCATTGATAAAATTATCCAATTGATGGAATATAAGAGCCCATCTACTTCCAATACAAAAAGGGAAAGATAAATTTTGCAAAACTTACAGGAAAAAGTCAGCATGCTGCAAATCTTGAATGCCTCAATTCAAGAACCACGCTTTTCCAGAAAATTCCTGGTTCTTTTCCTCATGCGTGTAAACACGATTACAACACAAGCAAGGATCCATGGAGGGATGCGGCCTCCAGTAAAGTTAAATTTTTTTGCCCAATCTGGAGTCTCCTTAACAGCCAATATGATCAATATGCTGATAACAGCAACACCAGAAATAATCCTAGTAACTGGTTTGATCAAAGAGTCCTGAATCAGAAAGCAGCATCAGTTAATTCACTTCATTTCTAACATAAACTAACCTTCGCAAAAACCAATTACCTAAGCATTTAAAACTGTGAAATTTTCATTGTGGTTGCTGAGCCTATCACCATATTTTGAGAAAATATATAATGGAAAGATTTTCAGAGTCAAGGAGTTAAACAGAGCAAAAAGAGAAGAGGAAAAAGGGAGATGGAAGGATTCCAAGATTGCAAAGGAGAAAGTAGCACTCAAAGAATCAAATTACAAATCAACAAACATGCACTGTAACATAAATGACAACGCATAATTTCTGCAGAAGACACCTATTGTTGAAATGTTGAACAAGCTTCAGCTAACAAAATAAAACCACAGGTTAAAAAACTATCATGTCATAATATGAAAACCGTTTCCTAGACAAAGGCTTCTTTTAACATTAAACTATTGCATTGACCGCCAGAAGCATGACAATAAAGATTAGAGGAGAATAAGGAGAAGGCAGATGTGCCACCAATCTTAGTTTCTTTTACTCTTCACAGGGGTCATTGATATATATTTGAAAGTTTGAAAGAGTAAGAAAATCAGAACTCAAACATCTGCCAAACATCCCCCTCCATAGCATGCCATTGACTCCACAGCCAAATTCAAAGCACAATACATGCATGTTAAGATCCTCCTAGCAATGTATTTTCATGGAACCATAAACTCATTAAAACAAGACTAGAACCATAATAAGACATTCAAGCTTGCAGTGCTAAAATACTAAAGTACGATAGGATTGTTTGAACAATTAGATGGCTTTAATCTTCTGCACTTATGAGACTCGGGAATTTGGAATGAAATTGTTCTCTTAAATACATTTTTATCCAAAACATGTAGCAAAGCTTCAAATTGTTGAAATAATTTTTAGAAATTAAAAAATAAATTTTTAGATTTCAAGTATTGGAAAATAAGGAGTCTAATTCTCTAACCGTAAATTCTTCAAGGAATTGCACGAGTTCAAAAAAACCAAGGATGCCATTTATTGAAAGAAACAAATTTGATCATCTGTACAGAATTTACTAAGGCGTTAAGTTTCATACTTTTGAGAGAATTATACAATTAATTAGTGATGAGTAAATAATAATCCTTTGTCAACTAATCTAAGGAATTTCAGCTAATATATCTTTTTCCAATCCCACTGTATGCTTCACTACTACATTCCATATCCTCGAATTCAATAAATGAAAAAGTACCATAACCACACTACTCTTCCAGAGAATTACCTTGGGATGCCCATCAATGCAAACAACGGATCCATCCTTGTAACTGAGCACAGATCGGCCATTTCGGGGATTGAAACGGATCGGAGCACCGCGACCCTGGCCTGGGGTGAAGGCGTAGACCGATTTAAATCCATATTTTTCAAGAATTTCTCGTACCTCCAGCTGATCTTGGTCCCAACCGCCGAGGCTGGAAATGAAGACATCAATGGGTCCTTTCCCCTTCTTATAAAGGTGAACCTCGACCTCCGGCACCTTCGTCCTTACCGACCTAGACTTCTTTGGCGGGTACTGAGGACCCTGTTCTGAAAAGAGTGGAGTTGATTCGACGGTACCTGCGCTCGCCGGCGATTCTTCTTCGATTTCTCCCATTGGATCTTCTCCTTAATCTCCAATTTCCTTTGCCTTCCGCCGGTTAACCTATTTGGCAATTATAAATCTTTGGATTTGAAAGGTAGTTTTAAAATTTTTATATTAGAAAAATTCAATATTTTATTTTATTTAAATAAATAAAATAAAAATGAATAGTGTTAATTAAATTTTATAAGACAAAAAAATTTAAAAGAAAAATTGGATTATAGACTTTTAGTTTTTTTCATTAATTTTTTTCAATGTCACCAATATGAAAATACTTTTTTTTTTTTTTTGCAGAAAATTGAAGAGGTTATTGATATTTTTTAAGAGATTTTAAAGTTTTGTTTATTTTATGAATAATTTTTTCTATAAGAATAGTTTTCTTCTTTATTTACAAATATTTTTTTAGAGAAAATTCAATAATCTTATAGAAGATGAAGAGTTTTATAGAAAAGAAAATTAAAGAGTATTTATTTTTATTTATCCCCTTCTTTATTCATTAATTTATTATATATTCCTTCCTTCATGATTGATAAGTTATTTATCTCATTTTGACAAAATTAAAATAATATTTTTAATCCTAAATATCCTATTTATGATTCTAATAAAATTAATGACTAGAGACCTAAGGTAGAGAGAAACATGAATAATATGATAAAAAATTAATAAAAATAACTTATAATTATTCATGAGGAAAGTTTTTAAGTGATTTATAAATATAGAAGGATGGAGTATATATTTATATATTTTTCGAAGATGATTTTTGCCATCAATTAAATCTCACCTAATATTGTTAACACAATGTGAAAGCAATAGATAGTATAATTGAGAATTATAGAGAAGCAATGGGAAAAATAATACTCAGAACAGTCACTAGAAAAATAATAAGACTAATATCACTCAAGAAGAGGTACAAAACAAACTTAATTTGTACTAATGTAAGAGAGGAAAAAAACTCTCATGTAAAACTAGAAAACAACAGTTCTATTTATATACATATTATTAAGCAGAAATAAAGGAAATGTGTATGGTGGATGGAGAAATGATGTCGTGGAGGGAGCATAATCTTGAACATGTTAACTAAGTGGGAAAGTAGTAGTTAACTAATTTGATCCACTCCCAACAATCTTTGTCTTGGATCAAATCTATCATAAAACTAAGTAGTGGAACAACCAATCAAGTTAAAATCGGACTAAAACTTAGTTGTATGGAGAGGTTTAGTAACCATATATGCAGGATTCTTAAAAGTACGCACCTTCTTTAGACTTGTCAAAAAGGTTTAGGATTCATGGCCAAATCTGATCCTGTTATATATGGATTGGATTTTGTTAATGAAGGTATTTATGAAATTGGGTCGGGTTGCGTTTAACCCTCTCAAATTAGAGTTGGACTGGACAAGGCCAAGGGTTTTTTCTCTTTTTTTTTTTTTTGACTCTTCTCTCGTCTTCAATTTCAGTCTTCACTGATATCTCAGTATCTCATCCGAAGCAAAGAGTCTTCACTCTGCAGTTCTTCTGAGTCTGCTTCAGTTGATCTCGCACACCAACGGGCTGTTCCACCGACAGCGCTTCTCCACCGACAGTAGCTACCAGATCCCTGTGCTGTATGGTCTTCAACAAAGATCGCTTCTCTTCTCAGACAGTCTCATCTCACCTCAGATTTCTTCTCACCGAAAACTGAGAAAGAACGAGTCTGGGCCTCTGCAAGGTAGGCCTGTGCAAATTGCTACCTTATGTGTTAAATTAGGCATTAGTGGTTGTAGTGACCTGGGCATTTGAATATGTCATTTATAATTATGAAAAATTAGGCGCGGCAAATGTTGCAGTGACCTGGGCATTTGAAAAATTAATCCCCCATCCCAT
The DNA here is from genome assembly GCA_028571225.1 of Parsonsia alboflavescens. Lineage (NCBI taxonomy): Eukaryota > Viridiplantae > Streptophyta > Magnoliopsida > Gentianales > Apocynaceae > Parsonsia > Parsonsia alboflavescens. The sequence continues at coordinate 4,423,768 of JAOXNR010000031.1, forward strand.
GAGTTCATATTGAAAATTCAATCCATTTCCATCAACTAGTGGAAATCCACGATTCTTTGCAGATAAAATGATGGTTTAATAACTTTTAATGCTTGTATTTACATTTTCTTAGATGTTTCTGAAGCGAAGTAAAAAGCTGCTAAGTTATGTGCTGTCTTTTTTACTTCATCAGATTATGCGTTTGGGATGGACATATCAGGAGGATGCTCTAGAGGTGGGGGCCTAGGGCTCTTAAGCTAGGCTTCCATTAGTGGCCCTTCGAGACAGTGTTTAGTCCCTACCTAACCCTGATCTTTTAGGACTTAACTGGGATTGGGATGGACTGACCTTTTTTCACAAGTCTAACCTTCTTAATTATGATATCTCCTTCAACTATAACAAGTGTGTTTAAAACCGGACTGAACATCAAACTGGATGCACAAAAGGGTAAAGGTCGGGCTGATCAGACCAGATATTTTTTTTTTAATATTTTTTATTTTCTAGTAATTTTTAATTAAAAATTAAATAATATAGTATAAAAATTTTATATAAAAATAAATTCTTATTTTTCAAACAAATTTTTATATATATCTTGTAAGGAAGAAAATGTTATAGAGGTTAATAATAACTTTATTAGATAAAATTATAATTTGGGTATAAGGTGTTTATGAATTATAATAATTAAACATGAAATTTTATAAATAATCGGACAAATAGTGTAATTTGTATATGTATGCATTCTAAAGAGAACAAACTCAAACTCAAATAAGTCATTTACCAAATGGTTAGTTGCTGCGCTTTAAAACAACTTAAAACCGGATCGGAGGCCTATTTGATTCCTTGTTCAATTAGTTGAATCGGCCGATTCAGTCCTATTTTCAAAACCATGGCTATAACATCTTGAATATAGAGTGGTACTAAACATCTATGTGTTTGATTTTGGCATGATATGTATCATTCTTGGTTAGATGGATTCCTTAACCCGACCTCCTAGCCAAATAGCTTACTTGATATTCTCTGCTGCTGCAATATATTCGCCTTCAATAGTTGATAATGCAGCAATTCAGTGAAGCGTAGCTTTCCAACGGGTAGCATAATTACAAAGAGTAAAAATATAATTAGAAAGCTACCAATATCTACAAAGATCACTATCATAATCAGAATCCACAAATCCTATAACATTAGTTGTCATGACAAAGCTTTGTTCAAAAACCAAACCCAAAGAAGTACCCTTCAAATAGCATAGAATCCATCCGACTGCATTCTAATATTCCTTACCTGGATTATGCATATACTGACTCACCACACTAACAACATAAGCCAAATTAGGTCTAGTGTACACCATGACATACACGAGACTACCGAGAACACTAGAATATGGATCCTTTGCCATGTAAGCCACATTAACATCAGCTTTAAGGCACAATTTATAAGACAGTTTAAAGTACTTTCCAGTAATTTGACATGCTAAATCTCTGAAGCACGGTCTCAATATAATCTTTTTGAGACAAAATTTACTTTACCATCTTGACGAGATCTCTGTATATTTCCATACCAAAAATCTTTTATATTTCCTTGCTGTACGGTCTCAATATAATCTTTTTGAGACAAAATTTACTTTACCATCTTGACGATCTCTGTATATTTCCATACCAAAAATCTTCCTTGCTGCACCAAGGTCTTTTATCTCAAACTCATCGTGTAGTTGACACTTCAATTTATCAATTAAAGACATATCCTAAGAAATAATGACTGTATCGTTTGCATAGAGTAGCAGATAGACAAAAGAGCCATTAGAAAATTCTTTAAAATAAACACAACTATCATATTAACTTCTTGAGAAAGCTCTGCCTATAAAACCATCAAACCTTTTGCATCATTGCCTAGGCGCTTGTTTCAAGCTATAGAGAGATTTCTTTAAATGATCGATGTAATGTTCCTTTCCAAGAACTATAAACCCTTTTGGTTGATTTATGTAAAGATCCTCTTCAAGCTCTGCATGTAAAAATGCAGTCTTCACATCAAATTGCTCTAATTCCAAGTCAGAAAGAGCAACAAAAGCAACTAACGCATGTACAGAGGTATGACAAACAACTGGAGAAAATATTTCATTGAAGTTAATACGTTCTTGTTGATCAAAACCTCGAACAACTAACCTTGCTGAATGAAATATTTGGTTTTTTTTTTTTTTCTACCAATTCCCTAGTCTTATTTTTGTGACGACTTGCCAAGCTCTTCTTACATAGCAATCAACCACTTTGAGGAATTAGCATATGAAATAACATCTGAATAAGAAAAGGCATCACAATCAACTTCCTGTGTAGTAGTAAGAGCATGAGCAGCCAAGTTTACTTCACTATGACAAGCATACCTAGCAGGCTTTTAGATTGTCCTCCGAGTGCAATCTTGGGCAATAGAATACTCCTGCTGTGATTGAACTGGTGATGCATCATCATCAGTACGAACAGTACTTTGAGAAGTCTTTATCTCGAACTCCACCTTCTTTGTAGTACTTTGTTGATCACCTGTACTAGGAGAGATAACAATTGAATCTTTTTCAGATAATAATAATTGCATGTTTATCAAAGGTGATATCTCTACTCAAAATAACTTTATGAAAACCAGGAAACCACAGTCTATATCCTTTTGATACAAAGGCATAGCCAAGAAATATGCACTTCACAGCTCTTGGTTTTAATTTCCCAGTAATAAAGTGAGCATAAGCAGGATATCCAAATGCTTTCAAAATAGAATAGTCAATAGAATCACTTGACCAAACTTCTCCTGGAATTCTGAAACCAAGAGATGAATGAAGAGATCTATTTACCAAATAACATGCAATGGATACAACTACAGCCTATAAATTATCTTACTTCCATAACCTCGCATTAGAAAGCATACAGCGAGCTCTCTCCAAAAGAGTCCTGTTCATTCGTTCTGCAACGTCATTTTGTTGTAGTTTACTAACCAAGGTCCTAGGACTAGTAATTCCATTAGCTGCATGGAATTCATTAAAATATGTCTCGCAGACTTCTAAACCAATATCAGTCCTAAGGTTTTTTCACCTTTTTCCCTATCTAAGTTTCAACCAAAATTTTCCATTTTTTGAAAATGGAAAATACTTCATTTTTATGCTTAAGAAAAAAACCTAGACTTTGAGAGAAAGATCATCAATGAGAGACATAAAATATCTACAACATCCCAGAGACCGAACCTTAGGAGGCCTTCACAAATCAGAATGTATATATTCCGATACATTTTTGGTACGGTGAATGGCAGTGGAGAAACTAACTCTCTTCTATCTCTCAGAAACACAATATTCATAGAATTTTAATTTTCCGATATATCACCAAGAAGATCTTTCTTGATCAAGATATGCATTCCTTTCTCACTTATATGAATCAGACGCATATGCCATAATTGAGTGAAATCATCACAATCATTGATGAGGAAACTGCTACTGTACCTATTACAGTATTGCCACACAACACATACAAACTATCAGAATGCAGAACTTTCATGAGAACAAGAGAATCTTTAGTTACCTTTAAGACTCCACCTTCAAGAGATTCTAAAGTGCCCAAAGTTATTATTTCCCATTTTAATTTAGGTACATGACGAACATTAGTAAGTGTTCTGACAATATTACCATAAGTTTTAATTTGAACACTTCTAATTCCACTCATTTTGCATTTAGAGTCATTACCTATTAGAACAATACCACCATCAACTGACTTAAAAGGGATACAACTGGACTCTTAAATTCACTCAATTTCACTCCATTTATCTTCGGAGGTCACAAGTAACAATACATCATCCTCAGGATCAAATTCAACAACACTAGCTTTAGTAGATTTATGTAATTGTTTCTATTTATCCTCTTTATCTTGTTTATTCTTCAATTTAAAGCAGCCAAATTTATCATACCCAATCTTTCTGCAGAACTTACAGGTTTTATTTGTTTTACATTCCTTGGATTTGGATCTAAAACTTTTACAAGTACTTCCTTTTTTCAAATGAACGACCCCTAACAGTTAAACCTTCACCTTTAACCTCAAGGTCAAGGTCTACATCAAATTTTTCCTTGGACAATAGATTATATTTAACATCATCAAAAGTAAGGGTGTCGAGTTTCCAATATAACATAATTTCATTAAAATTCATATAGGATTTTGAAAGAGAGACAACCAATAAAACAACACAATCCTATCATCAATCACGATACCAATATTTTCCAAGTCCATCAAAATAGCATTAAGCAAGCTTTCAATACCCATGTAATGTGCGAATGTTTTTCCTAATACATAATGTTAAGATATTTAGAAATTTCAATGAATCAAGTTTTGATTGAGTAACATTACAAAAAATAAAAATTATATTTTCTAAAAGAAGAATAATGTAACGATTTCTCTCTTCTTTTTTTTTTGTTTTGTTTTTTTTTTGTTTTCGTCTAAAAATGTAGAAAGACGGAAAAGGAAGTTTAAATGTATTTTTGTTTTTGTTTTGAATTTGTGTGATTTTTAGTTGGTTGCACAAGTCTATTTATGGGATTGTAAACTACCTTTCACATAAAATGCATAACTATTTATGCAATGACTAATTAATCATAAGTTATAATAGATAACTATTTCACGTCTTTATAGAAATGTTATCAATTCTATAAAAAATATAAAAAATAATGTTTGAATGATTATGTTTATTAAATTTGTTTTTTTTCCATTAATATATGAAAAATAGGAAACTGCTTGAAATCGCAAGATTTCAAATTTTTTGAGTATTGGTTAATTTTGGGATCTATTTTTTAAATATATATGATAGATTCATCTAAATGAGACGAAAAACTTCCCTAGACAAACTCAAGTGAATGGATGACACAGAGGATGACTTTCATCTAAACCTTCCAAATGAAAAAACTAATTTTCCCATCAAACTTGTCGATGTCAAATTTGGTAACTATTGACGTGAGGACAATTCTCAATCGAAACTACTTGTTAAGAAAATTATTACAGTACAAAAGCAAGAGATCATATAACTGAGAATTATAGAGAAGCAATTGAAAAATAGTACCCAAAACAATCACTAATAGATAGAAAAATAACAAAGATTGATATCTCTAAAAAAGAGTTAATGTGTTGACTTATGATTAGAATAGTGATAACCAATAATGTTTTTAAAACCTTAAAATTGGAACAGGATAATGAACCGGAAAAAAATTGAGTGGATCATAGTTCAAAGGTCAAATCATAATTAAACTGGTAAAATTATATTTAAAAATAAAGACTATATATATTTTGTAGATACTCAAATTTATTAATAATAGATGGTATGTTGATTTTAGAATAAAATAAATACTCAACTAAAATTTAAAAATAAAAACAAATGATATTAATAAAATATTTTTTATAAATAAAAAAATCATGCTGATTTAAATTCAATAATATTTAATGTTGGTTATTATTTGAGTATCAATTTAATTGAAAATTAAAATTAAAAGTATATTTATCAAAGTTTAAATTATATACATATAAATATATGAATACAGAATAATTTTTATGTTATATCCATTCTTTAATAATAGGATGTTATATGGTTACAAAATCAAAAAATCAAATAACATAGGAAAACATTAATAATGATGGACAAAAAAAAAAAGAATTTGTCACTCAAAATTAAAACAAAACATGTCCAAGTGATTAAATTAAGATAAATCTAAATTTCATTTAGCTCAAATGAAATTATCTTTTGCAAAAAAATGTTAGGTAATTTCATAAGCAACTAAATCCTATATATTCTTTTTCTTTTTAAATCATAAGAAATTATAGCAGATCCTATGATTTGTCTCCCAATTCCTTCTTAAATTAAATTGAAAAAAAAAGGGGTGGTCAAACCAAATTTCATCGTTCCATGTCATAAAAACTTTCTCGAATAATTCTAATTACAAAAAAAATATAAATCTATTAAATAGAAAAAGAAAAAATGATTTTTGTTACCTTTCAAACAGTCATGAAGAAAGAGGGAAAAAAAAGTCAAACTCACTTTGATCATTCTACATCATTAAATTTTGTTGAATAATATAGAGCATTAACAAATAACAATCTTATTTTAAAAAATAAAAATTGTACCTTTCAAATGGTCCGGATCAATAGAATTATCTTAAGAAGAAAAAACTAACACAAACAAATAGCAACCATTAAACAGGGAAAAAAGGGGATTGTTTGTACCTTCAAGATAGCCATGATTATGGAAATGAACACATATTAAGAAGTTTCAGTATCTTTCGGGTAGACATGGTAAAAAAAAAAACAAAGACACAAATAACAATCTATTGAAGAGGAGAAAAGGAACTGCTTTTGTACCTTCAAGATAGCTTGGTCATCGTAGAAATATTAAAAAAATTTTAGTGGAAGAGGAGAGAATTACGTGAAAGTAGAAGATCAAAATAATAGAATAGTATTATTTTTCAGAAAAACAAGAAGATATAACTTTAATTGTTCTGTAACATTTTTTAGTTATAATTCGGTGAATTTCTAATTAAAATATTATTTAAAGATGGTACAGGTGGCACACCTCAGATTTCAGAATGAATGGAAAAATTTTAAGTCTAGCAAAGTTTGGGAGCATGTATACATTGAAAATGTTATAGAGGCCTATAGAAGCATACCTTATAGAGTGCTTTAATTAAATTTCTAACCCTCAAAATTAAGGGACAACTATCTTTTGTTTTTTAAAAAATAAAATAAAATATAATCAAATACTCTCAGGTTTAGTTTATAAAAAATATTTTAAAAAACAATTTTTTATAGAAGAATTTTTTTTTTTTTTTTTAATAACTGAACGTTAACTTTGACTGTTGAAAACTTAATTGAAACACTCTATAAGGTATGTTCCGTAGCCATCTACAACATTACCCTATACATAAATATAGTTATACATATTTGGATGACTACAAAATAATTTACCGTAGCTGCATGGTTGTCAATTGCATTCAATTTAAAAGAAAAAGGAAAAAATTATGTTAATTTTGACCAAAGTCTTCTTGTAAAACAGGTGGTATTAAAGAGCCTAATTAAAGCATCCAATGATACGATAAAGTGGTTTGGAGGTGAAATTTGCGTATCGTAAGTTATGGGATTGATTCGATTTTCCTATCTACTTTACCATTGGTGGGCTGCAAGTTCCAATGAAATAGTCAAGATGTATACGAGATTTTAATCCAAACATCATTCCGGTGTTGGAATAAATTTAAGTGATTTATAGGGCTACGACCTTTTAGCTCTCTCTTTAGTATTCTAATAAAACTTACATGTGTCTTTTAATTAATTTTGAAGATATATTTTATTAATTAAATTCTAAAAAAAAATACTAAACCTTAGAGTATCTGATCTTTTAAGAATATAAATTTTTTTATTCATGTATTGGAAAATATCATTACAAAAGTGTACTAGAAAACTTGAAATCTGTTTATATTATTAATTGGTTAGTTAAAAAAATTTCATACAAAATCAAAGGTGAATGTTTAGTAATTTTACTTATTTTAAAGGATAAACTCATCCAAATCTAATGATGAGAAGGGAATATATTCATGCATATTGATGATATTATTGATATCTAAAATGTGAGAAATATGTAGAAACTAAAGTGTTTTTTTTTAAAAAAATTTTTTTAGCAGATTTGAATAAATCCATTTTATATGATATTATTATAGCATAGATATTTCACATATCGTTACGTGAAAAGAGCATGTGTTACTTATAAAAGCAGGCAAGCCAAGAAGAAGTTTTGTTCGAAAATGGAGTTCTTTGGAGAGCATAAAATAGGAGCAACCATTCTATTGTTTTATGACTTTATCGCTTTATCACCTCCTTCAAAGTTAGATGATGACTTGGAGGTGAAAGTGCTTGCACTTTCAGATCCAAACACGGTTGAATCTTCTAATCTTTTATTGCCTCCTTCGAAGCTAGATAATGAATTCGAGGTGGAACGGGTTGCCCCTTCAGGTCCAAACCTTGTTGAATCTCTTGAACCTTTATCACCTCCTTCAAAGATAGGTGATGTCTTCGCGGAGAAACGACTTGTCCCTTTAGATCTAAATAGGGTTGAATCTCCTTATCTTTTATCACCTCCCTAAAAGTTAGATGATGACATTAATGTGAAACGACTTGTCCCTTTAGAACCAAACATTGTTGAATCTCTTGATCCTTTATCGCCTCCTTCAAAGTTAGGTGATGACTTTGAGGTGAAACGACTTGCCGCTTCAAGGTGAAACAGGGCCGAATCACCTAATCCTTTATTGCCTCCTTCAAAGTTAGATAATGACTTTGAGGTGAAAGGGCTTGCCCCTTCAGGTCCAAACAAAGTTGAATCTTCTGATCTTTTGTCACCTCCTTCAAAGTTAGATGATGACTATGTGGTAAAACAGCTTGCCCTTTCAGGTCCAAACAGAGTTGAATCTCCTAATCTTTTATTGCCTCGTTCAAAGTTATGTGATGACTTTGTGGTGAAATGACTTGCTTCTTGAGGGCCAAACAGGGTTGAATCACTTGATCTTTTATCGCCTCCTTCAAAGTTTGGTGATGACTTTGAGGTGAAATGAACATGGCCAAATCCTTCAAATTTAGATGATGACATTGAGGTGAAATGGCTTGCCTCTTCTAGTCCAAATAGAGATGAATTCCATATCTTTTATCGCTTCCTTCAAAGTTAGATGATGACTTTGAGGTGAAACGGCTTGCTTCTTTAGGCCCAAACAGGGTTGAATCTCCTGATCCTTTATCGCCTCTTTCAAATTTAGGTGATGACTTTGTGTTGGAACGACTTGCTCCTTCAGGGCCAAACAGGGTTGAATCACCTGATCTTTTATCGCCTCCTTCAAAGTTAGGTGATGAGTTTGAGGTGAAACAACTTGCCCTTTCTGGACTAAACATTGCCAAATCACCTAATCCTTTATTCTGTCAAATTTAGATGATGACATTGAGGTGAAATGGCTTGCCCATTCAGGTCCAAACAGGGCTGAATCTTCTAATCTTTTATCACCTCCTTCAAAGTTAGATGATGATTTTGTGGTGAAATGGCTTGTCCCTTCAAGTCCAAATAGGGTTGAATCTCCTAATGTTTTATCGTCTTCTTCAAAGTTAGGTGATGACTTTGTGGTGTAACGAGTTGCTCCTTTAAAGCTAAACAAGGTTGAATCACGTGATCTTTTATCGCCTCTTTCAATGTTAGGTGATGAGTTTGAGGTGAAACAACTTGCCCCTTTGGGACTAAACATGGCTGAATCACCTAGTCCTTTATTGCCTTCTTCAAATTTAGATGATGACTTTGATGTGAAACGGCTTGCCCATTCACGTCCGAACAGGGCTGAATCTTCTAATCTTTTATCACCTCCTTCAAAGTTAGATGATGACTTTGTGGTGAAATGGCTTGTCCCTTCAAGTCCAAATAGGGTGGAATCTCCTGATGTTTTATCGTCTCCTTCACAGTTAGGTGATGACTTTGTGGTGTAACGATTTGCTCCTTTAGAGCTAAACGAGGTTGAATCACCTGATCTTGTATTGCCTCATTCAAAGTTAGATGACGAATTTCAAGTGAAACAACTTGCCTATTAGGGACTAAACAGGGCTGAATCACCTAGTCCTTTATCATCTCCTTCAAAGGTAGACGATGATATTGAGGTGAAACGGCTTGCCCCTTCAAGCCCAAACAAGGTTGAATCTCTTGTTCTTTTATCCCCTACTTCAAAGTTAGATGATGATTTTGAGGTGAAACGGCTTAACCTTTCAGGTCCAAATAGGGATAAATCTCCTAATCCTTTATTGCCTCTCTTTCAAAGTTAGGTGATGACTTTGTGGTGGATCGACTTACTCCTTCAGGGCCAAACAGGGTTGAATCACCTGATCTTTAATTGCCTCTTTCAAAGTTAGGTGATGACTTTTAGGTGAAACAACTTACCCATTCAGGGCCACACATGGCTGAATCACTTGATCCTTTGTCACCTCCAGTAAAGATAAATTACTTTCAATTGAAGAGACTTGTTCTAATAGTACCAAATTCACAAGAGACTCCTAATCTAACAAATTCTCCTTCAAAGCCAAATGACATTGAGGTGAAGAAATTTGTCCCATAAATGCCAAATCAAGAAAAGTCTACTCCAACAGATGCAATATAGGACACTTGTTCTTATAATATCACCTATGTAACTTGAACCGATTTAAAGCTTTTCTGTTTAGGTTGACTGTCTTGTTCCCTCAACTACTCTAGTTATAATGGATATATAACAAACATCTCTTATTCTATTTATTTCATGATTTAGTGGAAATACAATTTACCAAAAGAATCCTAATATACCATATAGGGGTGGGAATAGATCAGGCAATCTGTTAAGGGTTTGTGGCTTGGCCTATTCATTCAAAGGCCAAGGCATAAGCTCTTCCTTATGCCTGTTTAGTGCAAAATGCCAGGCCTGTTTAGCCTCTTAAGCCAGCTTATGTCTGTTCCAATTTTATTTTTTAAAAAATAAATGCTTTTAAAATCTATAAAATTATATCAAGTTGGAGTCAGTTTTGTGACCTTTTCCCAAAAAAATTATTAGAGCAACAGAAGATGTGGAAAAGATCTCAATCATCTCTTCAACATTAGACATAAACTAGGATAAATTACAAAGGAGCATTATATCCGTTTCAATTAGGAGGAGGTCAAAATCAACCAAAAAAATGATGCAATTTATATCACAAACAAAGACAATGAGAAGGATACATAGCATTCCGTCTAGTGGAAGAATAACTAAAGACAATCTAAGAGCTACAAACATTAATAGGAAAACTGCTAAAACGTGAAAAAGTAGCCATCCAAAGGAGGGTCATGGGATTCTTCCCACCGCAAGACAAACATTCTAGCTCCAAAAATCTAGTCAACAAAACAAGAAAGACAAACAGATTCTCCCCAACCTACAAGCAAAATTTGGGATTCAAAAAAGGAGATAAAAAGGCTAAATTCACAACTTCTCTAAACACCCCTAGGACAAGCTTGCTAATGGCTATTGAAAAAACTGCGATCCTACAACCTCCTAAGTTGATGAAATCTCCAATAGAAAAAATCAATTCAAAGAAATATTATTTTTATCAAGGAGATAGGACACCTCATCAAAAGATGGTTTGAGCTCAAGAGAAATAGAAAGATTGATCAAGAAACGACACCTAAAAGAATTCATTTCCCAAGCAGGAACACAAAAAGGCAAACAAGATCCAAGGCCGACAAAGGAGAGACCAATAGTCGATATTCATAATAGAGCCTCTCCCAAAGCGTTCGAGAATTAAGAAAGAAGAAGGGCCTTTAACTGTCCTTACTGTTGGAAAATCATCTTCTTAGAAGAGTCTTAGTGGACACAGGAACGTGAATGTGTGGTAAAAAAAAACTATCCTAAAGATGGGAGGAAGAATGCTAGACGTAAGCACTTGCCCCTTGACTCTCATTAGGTTCACTAGACACACGACCTATGCAGTCAGAATGACCTTTATAACTATCACAACATGGGGAGAAGAGCAAACAACTTGGTATAGATGGAATAGGTAGTCATAGACATCCTAGGAAGGTACAATGCGATTATAGGGTTAAAAGGGATGTTAACTTGCCACACTAAAGTGTCCATTATCTAAAAGAAGACTTGTCGTCCAATTGTAATTGCTACCTTACACACTCTGAGAAATCTCGAAAGGACCTTTCCATTATCCCTTCTAAAAAGGAAGACTTTGAAGAAAAAATAGAATTAGTCATTAGCAATGACAAAATTTTCCCCTACCAAGTTTTCCCTAAGAAAGGTATTAAGATAGAAAAGTCATTACCATTCAAGGTAAATCCTCACTTAGAACAAATGTCTTTGCATGGAGACCGATAGATCTCATAGGCATCGGTCCTGACATAGCCATCCACATAGTTAAACTTATTCATGGGACCAAAATGATGAAAAAAGAAAAAGTGAGTCTTAACGATAGATCAAAACAAAGCAAATGCAGAGGAAGTAAAAACTCTCGTTGATGCCAACATACTATAGGAAATCCAATATCTAGAGTCGCAGGCGAATCTAGTAGTCATAAAGAAAAAGGATGGATCCTATAGAATGTATGTCAATGTCACCACATTGAATGAATTCTGCAAGAAGGATTCCTACCCTCTCCCTAGCATTGATCAAATGGTTAATTCCACCATAGGGTACTAGTGGTGTTGTTTTCTAGATGCATATAAATTTTATCACCAAATTATTATGGCCGAAGAAGACATGGAAAAAACCTTGATCATAAAATAAGGAGGAACGTACTGTTATTAGAAAATGCCCTTTGGGGTAAAGAATGCAGGCACAAAATTCCAGAAAACTATGCACAAAATATTCAAGAGTCAGTTGGAAAAAACATAGAAATCTATGTCGACAACATTGTGATCAATTCAAAGATGACTCAAAATTTGCAGGACAATATCAGGGAAACATTCTTTGAAAAAAGCAAACATGAAGCTCAACTCAGAAAAATTCTCTTTCCAGATCTCCTCTGGCAATTGTCTAGGTTATGTAATATCAGAATGTGGGATAGAGGCAAATCCAAACAAGATATCCACGTTGACATATATGAATCCACCAAGAACAATCAAGGAAGTTTAGAGTCTTGCAAGAAGAATGGCAATGCTTGGACGATTCATAGGTAGAATAATAGATAAGGGAGAAAATTTTTTACTCCTTCATCAAGAAACCTTCCAAGTTGAATGGTCGAAAGAACGTGAAGTAGCCTTCCAACAGTTAAAGACCTCTCTTGGCAAACTTCCTCCACTTGCTGCTCCAAAGCTAAGGGAAGACCTCTAGATATATTTGACAGTCAGCCATAAAGCTATGAGCATGGCCTTGGCAGTTAGAAAGAGATCACAACAAATTGCCAATCTTTTACGTCAGTAGAATCATGAAGGGCGTGAAAATAACTACATGGAGTACGAGAAATAATTGTTCGAAATTGTGATAACTACAAGAAAGTTGAAGTCCTACTTTGAGACTCATAGAGTCAACATCTTTACAGACAAACCCCTCAGATAAGCCCTTTAGAAGCCAGAACTATCAAGTAGAACTATGAAACGGGCATTAGTTATTAGGATATGAAATTGACTTCGATCCCCGAAAGTCAATCAAGGGACAAATAATTGTTGACTTCCTGGAAGAATGCACCAGAATCCCTGATAACGTCAAACCAGAGAAGGACAAAACAATGGAAAATTCAGAGTCAGAAATATGGGAAATGCATATGGATGGATCCACTGAAAAAGGGAACTCTGGAGTAGGCAGAGTCCTATCAAGCCCAGAAGGAATTAAGGTCTCATATACAAGGAAACATGACTTTCCAATCACCAATAAAGAATTAAAGGATTAAAGGAACTTAGGAGGAGGCACAGTCCTATCAAGTAGAATTCGAGGCCCTCTTAGCTGGACTCAGATTAGCTGACTCCCTCAAGATCAATCGACCACTAGTCAAGGCAGACTCCAAATTAATGATAGGACAAGTGACCGGAATGTTTGAAGCTAGAGAAGGAAACATGCACAAATATTTAGAGAAGACTACAAATGATAAGGAAGTTTGAAAGCTTCAAATTGGAACAAATTCCCAAGAAAGAGAATAATCAAGCTGACGATCTCTCAAAAGTCTCAAAAGAAACACCCGGTATTGGAGCTCAAGCTTTATAGAAATCTTCAAAGAAAAAATGCATTAATGTAGTGGAAATTATAGAGATATTTGATTTGGAAGACTGGTGCTACCTTATATTCCGCTATCTGAAAGATAGACAATTGCCAAATGATCCAGTTCTAACTAGAAAAATAAAGATATGGTCATCCCAATGCATCATCTATGACGACTTCCTTTTCTCATGCCTGTTAAAATGCCTAGGGAAACAGGAAACAAAATATGTCGTCAAAGAATTACACCATGGAATATGTGATTCACACACAGGGACTCGCTCAAACGTAAAGAAAATCCTGAGAACAGGATATTATTAGCCCATGAATGAGAGAGAAGTGGAGGAAATTGTCAAAAAATGTCCAGGCTATCAACATCATAGCAAAAGAGCCCTTCTTGCCGCAACACGCTATCATGCAATTTCGCTTCCATTCCCTCCAATTTGTGGGGAATGGACATTTTAGGCCAATTAGCAAAGGGGACAGGAGGAATACAATTCGTAATAGTTGTTGAATAATTCACCAGATAGGCAGAGCCAATCATGATCATCTTTGGAAAAAGGTTTAGTCTTTTGTTCGGAGAAATATTGTATTTAGGTATGACATTCCCAAGGATATAATCTCCAATAATGGAAGGAAATTCATAGGGGAACTTTTTAAGTCCTTTTGCAAAAACTTGTGAATCAAACAAAGGCTATCCTTGTGGCACATCCTCGAGCCAATGGGCAGATGGAGGTCATTGATAGGATAATTCTCGACAAACTAAGAAAGAGATTTAACTCTCTTAGACCAATTAGGAATTAGGAAGAAAGTCAACCTGGTCCATAGAAATTCCAAAATTGCTAGTCCTATAGGACAAGTCAAGGACAACAAGAGGGGAAACGTAGTTCAGACTCTGTTTTGGAACATATGCACTTGTCCCAGCTGAGATAGGAGAGTCAACGTAGAGACTAATGACTTATGATCAAACTTGAAATGAAGAACAGAGAGAAGTCGACTTGGATCTCCTAGAGGAAACAGGAGACAAAGCAACGGAAATAGACAAGGAATACAAGAAAAGGATTGCAGCTTACTATAACAAAAGAGTCAATCATAAGATCTTGTCTGAATTATTGCGTTTTCAATTTTATTGACTGGTTTTAGTTTAGAAAGAGTTGGAATCACAGATTCAACTGGTGGATTACAACTCTGGATCATTGGCTTCATTCCCACCAATTATGCCAACTCACTGTAAGTTTGATAAACTTAGGTTTGCTTCTCTTGTTTTAAATTTTATGCCAATGCAATTGTAGCATTTACTTACTATTTGGATGAAAGGCCCTATAGCTTCAATTTTGAATTATGAAATTTTGTTAGCTTTTCTGTTCTTATCCATGTGAGAAAGATTGTGTGCACAAGAAGTTTTGCTAATGATATGAGGGGAAATAAGTTAAGTCATATGGTGTCTAGTAGCCTAGAATCCAAAACATCCATCATCACACCCTAATCTTACCAAACTCCACAGCCACACTTAATCTAAATCAATAACTAGAGACATCACAGAATCAATCTCGGCATTCAAAGTACCAAGAGATTACAACTGGATAAGTAACTGAAACAAGAAATGGTTGCAGGCTATGTTACAACAACACTCTTTCTCCCTAGCAATCAACAACCCCCATAGTCACCAAAAACAGACCACACAATAGCCATTAACCCCAAACATGACCATAGCTCAAAGTTCAAATTCCATAGAAATGAAAGAAATTTCAGAAAATAAGAAAAACAAGAATAGAGCATAGCCCAATAAAGCTAAAACTTCAGGGAAGAAAGAAACAAAATTCTGAACCTTACCTTGAACAAAAACCCCCTTTCTGATTCCATGTTTTACTTTTTTAAAATAAAGCACAAAGCAAGAAAAGAAAAATCCCCGGTGAATCTAGCATATCTGTCTTGAGCAGTGAAGAAGAAGAGACGACAATCATCACAGTGATTCCAGATCTCCGCTAGCAGTAATGAGAAATCGTCGGATCTCCGAGAGGAGGGATAAGGGAGCAGCAAAGAAGAAAGGAGAAACGAAGAACGGGAGTGGGAGTGGGAGTGGGAGTGAGATCTGTGACTTTCACTTAAAAAAATAAGTAAACTTTTTCAGTGAAAAATTTAAAAGTCAAAATAAATTACTTTAATATACATTTATTTATTAAAAACATAAGTCCCTTTTTTTTCAAAAAAAAAAACAGTGTCACAAACAGACCTCATTCCTAAAGAGAGCTGACTTGGGGAAAACAAGGTAATCCTGGAAAATTATATCAAAGGCCAACATGAATGTAAGTTACAAACTAAGAGACATGAAGGGAACTCTCAAGGCCATGGAATGCTACAAGCCCAAAGAAGTTCTTTTTGTAAGGTCAAAATATTCTCGAGGTTGTCTCCAATTTTTAGCTTTTTCCACACATTTCAAAGCTATACCTCCACCTTTATATGTTAAGTTTTTGGCTTTCCCCAAAGTCATTCTCACCCAGATCTTATCATGAGTCACAGCTAGACTCCTCTCATTTTTTACTACTCTTAAGTCATTCCTAAAGTAGAGATCGCATAGACTCCCGATTGTGAAGACTAGTCTTCACTGCCGATGCAACTTGAGAAGATGGGGGAACGTAGAAACAGACATTTTTCTAGTCTATCGGCATGGGGTTAGCCATCAACAAGGAAAAACAACATTTTAAGATTGACATATTATTTACTCTCCACGTGGATGACAGAAGCCTGAAAGAAAAGTAGTTTTCTCTAAAGTAAGCCTAAAATTAGTTGGAAAGGAAGAAGCAGAAAGATGACTGTAATTGGAAAACTAGAGGTCTGGAACTTAAGAGACATTTTCGTTCAAATCTTGATGACTCTCGATAAAAGCTCAAGTCTGATGAAGTAATTTGGAGCCCCACCAACCTGGTTTTCAAGGGGGGAAATGATGGGAATGTAAATAAAGTTTCTACTCCATAGTTTAATTGGATAGAATTTCATTAACTATATTTTTTTACCTTATATTATTATTTGTAATTTCTACAGGTGTGTATATATTTTATAATGTAGAGTTTTAAATCAAAGGAAAAAAAAAAAAAAAGGAAGAAGAAGATATATTCATTAATCAATGAAGCTTTTTTATTCTTTTCTTTAAAATGAATGGCTCTTCCTATGTGAATGATATACTATAGGGTTCTCATTACATTGGACTCATACAATATTGGTCCAACATTTTCCCTAACTAAATCAAAATATCAAGAAATTAAAGGAATGAAATGACATACCTAAAAGTAAGATTAAAAAAAAGAATAAGAAATGAAAACTTAATTAAATTGATGAATTCTAAGGAGAAAACCCTAAAACTGGCAAATAATCATAGAACCTCCTTCTCTGATATAACTAAAAGCTTTACTCGATAGAGGGAGAGATTGAATTTAATCACTTAATAACCTTAGACATACAAAACCTGAACTAAAACCAAATATTCCATTGTACGTAAGTTTATCTGACATTAATTAAAGCTCTCATTTTGGATTGTAGGAAGTCTTGGTTTTGTACTTTTGGTTTCATTACATGTAACAAATCTCGTTAATGTTATCTTTTTGGAGACAACTTTGCTATATATAAAGTTTAGTTTATTTGTTTTATTGACCGGTATTGTATAGTGTTTGATAGCTTTCCCATCTATACCTTGTCCCATCTCTTCGGTGGGGTAATCCTACACCCCTCATGATACCCAATACCCTCTTGGGGCTCAGTGGTGTAAAGGTGGGGTGTTATATGCTCAATCAAATAACAGTTAAAAATGTAATCAATTTTTGTTAATAATATCACGTAACTTGACATGTCACTTGTTAAAGTCTAAACTTATTGGCCTAACTATATTGCAACAAAAGTTGCAATTGAACTAGCAGTTACAACTGATGAAAATGACACACTTTCAGGCACAACGAAATTCTCTCAGTAGGAATTATCCAGCTGAGTTTTATTTGAGCTCAAACTTTTGTATCGTTGAGATAATTATCTAGAAAGATTGTCTTTATGTCTGCCACTATCTAGAGTATTTAAATTCAATTAGATGATCTTATCTATATATGGGAAAATTGAATTTAAATGTTAGATTAGAATGTTGAAAATCAAGGAAGATTGGAGACAATTTTTACGACATCAAGTAGCAATGAGAATATGCTCAAGCAACAATGAAAGATCCTACGAGTACCACGACTCTAAGCACTGATCTCACTTTACTAAAGGTCATCACAATCATTGAAGATCAAGTTTGTGATAGACATATTCAACAGACATCATCATTGCCCATCAACATATCAATTGGGAGAAAGAAATCTTAAACAAGTCAACAGCTATTTCTCTGGAAGAAAGAACTTTCATCAGATCCTGAGGATCTACATTGGAAGGAGTCCAAGTTTGAAGAATAACAAGGGAACTTGTAATTTTGCTATTGATTGAATTCACATATATTCAATCAAGATTTGCAAAATTGTACTTGATTCAAGGTGGAGATTAAGATGGGTGAAGACCCCCAAAGTTGGCATATTGCTGAACCGAGTAAACAAACATTGCATGTTAAGTACTTTTTTCTATTTTCGCACTGTTTATATTTTTTATCTAATATATTATAAGCTTAAGTAAAGTCATAATAGTGAAAAGAGGTACAACTCATAATCTCATCTGACTTTTCCCTAGCACTCCAATGGTATCTGAGCGTCACAACAAACTATTGTGCTCACAGAGAATGTGTAGATCATTGATAGTTAGATGCAATGAGTTCAAAGGCAAACACTTCATCAAAGCCTCCACTTCTCATAGATGCAAACTACTTATAATGGAAAGTTAGAATGGAGATCTACATCAGAGATCAAGATGAACTTGTTTAGGCATCAATCAAACGAGGCTGCACAGTAAAAACTCAAACTGCTTCAGATGGTACAACTTCTCAAAAAACCAAAGATTAATGGATTGAATTTGAAAAAAAGATGTACATGAGCATCACTTGTGCACTAAATGCAATTTTCAGTGCAATAGATACAGAATAATTCAAGTACATTTCTACTTATCGAGTTTTAAATTCAGAAAAAAAGAAAAAGATATATTCATTAATCAATGAACCTTTTTTCATTCTTTTCATTTAAATGATAAATCTATCTTTTTGGCTGTTATCTTCATTAAGGTACCTAATTGTCACAAGAGAACATGATGAGTTTGCGTGCCAGAATTCATTGCTTTGACTGCCTGAGACAAAGATATTTCCATGAAAAATTATATATACCAAGAAGCCATGCATATAAATATATTCAAAATTTTATTAATGGATTTTTTTTGACTTACTTCTTGTTCCTAGTTTGTGAGCATTGTAATGGCTAAAAGCAATAATGCATGGAGGCCACTCCCACCTATCATTCCTGATGGGAGAAACAGGCATGACCCGAACTATTCAACCGAAACGGACATGACACAGATAAAGTCAACCGGGCTTGAGGCCCTGACCTCAATACCTGAAAGTCAAACTCATGAAATCAACAAACGAAAGGTGGGCAGCGATCTTCTACCACCAACTTTCTAGGTCATTAACCTCCTAAATGAGCTCGAAAGGGGTCTTACTGGACCACGACCTTCGACCCAGTGAGCTCCAACCCATCTCATACATCTTCCATGCCATGACCAACTGTGCATGAATCCTAACTCTCCCCATGAGCCTAAAATCACTAGGCGCAACTTCCCAGAAGAGATAGTCGAGACCTTCAACGTTCATGGGTAGGTCGTGAAATTGGTTTAGAGATCGTTAGTGAGCTCGTAGCTCTCAACTAGAGACGTGAATGGCAAGATATCCAAACTGAGGGAAACTCCACGATTCTAGGAGCAATTGGCGGGATATGATATGATCTCACAATTATCCTAATTACCTATTGTCACGTAATAGAAGAACCCTAATCTAAGAGGGAACTGACTTCAATTTTATATATAATCTAATTATAAATGGTCTATGGACAAGGATTGTATTTTTGGAGTTAATTACATAAGATTACTCTCTCAGAATACTGACTTAGGCATAGGAGCTCTTCCCCGGGCAACAGTCTACTCCGGTGACCTACTGCTTTTCTTCTCAAGTTGTAATTATAGACATTATTAAGGTTCTGGATGACCTAGAGGATACTTCCGAGCTCCATCAATTCCCATCCAAAGACCGTCGCATGCATCAAAAAATATTTATTAACAAATATTGTTCATTTGTTCACATGGCAAGAAAGTTGTTGTAGTTGTCTAAGATAGAGAGCTTGGCCTCAACACTAATCAAAACATATATTCCTTTCATTCGGAAATAAATCTCTTTTTCGACTTGCACAAATTTTGAAAAAATTAGTTGACTTAGTTTATTTTAGATTTAATGATATCGATTTCTCAACAAAATTTTAACTAATATAGATAATTGTAAGACATTTATTTCCAAATAACTCAAAATATATAGGAATATTAATAGACATTCAATTCCAGCCAGAGGTAATATAATATTTATCCTTCTCCCTCATATTTGCCGGAGTAGTAAAATGAAATAGTTGTGTCTCAACTCCAAAGTGGAAGACAAAAGCAGGCCAAGTAGATGGTAAGCTCCTAAATTCACAAAAGCAGCAATCTTTTGCCAACCACAACCATATGCAACACCTTGCAATTTGAAATTTCATTATGTGTGTTCGAATTAATAATAAATAAAAAAAAAGGCATCCACAAAGTAATATAACTATTTATTATAATCCTTTTTTTTAGTAGAATCCAAAGAAGGGGGGCTAGACAGAAACCTACCTGTTTATTAAATTTGAAAGAAAGGAGGGATTAAAATGCCTTACAACACTAATGAATAGATAGAGACCACCTTCTAAAACATATCTAAGGAAAAGCCTATGAAATAATCTATCTAAAATGGGCAAATATGTCTTTTTGATGTGATATAGCTGCCAGTTAATCGTGTGTATGACCTTCCTACTGCTACTAATCTCATTGGAATGAAATGAAGCACATCGAGCCACCTAAATTTCATGACTAATGAGCAACGGAATAAGCTTTGCCAGCAACCCCAATCTTTATGACTGTAACCTCTAGTTTTGAAGCCTTTGATCAAACTCTACAAGTTCCCTATCTGTTCCAAATACTATGCTATATTGCATCCAAACTCTCACTGCTATCGGACAGCTACCAAAGAGATGTGCTATCGTTTCTTCGAATTCTTCATAGTGACATCACGAAGCCAGTTGGAATCCTGGCCGAGTCCTAATATCATCAGTAGCCAAGAATCTGTTGCTTAGCTTCCAAATGAAGATAGACCATGATATTGTTATCTTCGAGTGGAAGAAATGGTCTGTTGTGTAGTAACCCAGCTCTGCCTCCTCCAGGGCTGAAATACATTCTGAAACATTGAAACGACCTGTTGAGGATAGATTCCATAGATAATCTTCAGCTCTTTGACTGTTGCCGAGAGAGATGAACTGTTTTGCCTGGGCCTTTGCTTGCTGCAATTGTCTCCTTACTCACGAATCTCCTTCAACAAAAGCTACTCATGGTTGAAATCCATACTTCATTTTCAAGTAACGAACCCATAGTGAATCTAAAGACCAAAACTTCCACCACAATTTAAAACCATACGCTATGACTACCCTGCTGAGTGACCAAACTTCCAGCCCACCTTTATCATATGGCCGAGTGATATTGTTCCATGTACACCAATGCCTATTGCTGCCAAATTCTGAATGACCCCAAAAAAGTAAGTGAATGCTCCAGCTCTTGGATGACTTGTTGTGGAGGATTTGTGACAACCAACAAATAGACAGACATCACAGAGAGCACATGTTTGATCAAGATCAATCTTCCTGCTGGAGATAAATACTTTCTCTGCTAGCCATTGATAAGAGCCTTAACCTTACCGATAAGAGGCTCATGATATGAAATCTTGGATCTTCTTGGAAATATTGGGCAGCCTAAGTATATTATTCTTAAATTCTGAACAACACATATTGTGATATCCTTAAGCACAATTTGCCTCCGTGGAGTAATATGGGAGGATAAGTACATAGAACTCTTGTGGAAATTAACCTTTTGTCCTGAACAGTTTTGATAGAATTCGAGAAATTCTATCAACCTCGTGAGTTCTCTTTTAAGCCCTCTTGTGAAGATAATGATGTCATCTGAAAAACTTAAATGCGAAATTGGAAGACTAATATGCCCTATGATAAAATCACCTATTTCTCCATCATACAAAAGCTTATTTAGTCCCCTTGATAACACCTTCGTAGCCAATATGAATAAGGTAGGAGATAAGGGATCCCCTTGATGAACTCCTCTTGTTGAGGGAAAAACACTGCACAGCTTCCTATTTATTATGACGAAGAACTTGTTGAAAGCAAGCAATCGTGTATAAGATTCAAAAAATGACTACCAAATCCAAATTTCTTTAGCACCTCCAAAAGAAAGTCCATTTCACCCTATCAAAAGCTTTTAACATGTCTAATTTCGAGATCATATTTCCCCTAACACATTTCTTGTTCAACGAATGAATTAACTCAGATGCTAATAGAATGTTATCATATATGTTCCTTCCTTTCACAAAAACCCTTTGATTCAGACAAATCAGATTTGGAGGGAAGTAATTTAGCTAGTCGAAGAGAAATTACCTCCCCAATTACCTTGGATGAAAAGTTGCAGAGGCTTATAGGCCTGAAATTTGCAAAAGCCGTCAGATTATCTATCTTTGGGATGAGAACAATTTGAGTTGAGATAAATAACTGAGGCATTCGCACCCTTGACCAAAAATCTATCACTGCTTGCAACATATCCAGCTTTATTACCTCCTAAAAGGCTGTAAAAAAATTCCCTGGAAAGCCATCTACTCCAGATGCACTTTCACAATCCAAATTGAACACTATTGCCCGGACTTCCTCCAAATCTGGTAGAGTCGAGAGCTCTCTGTTCTTCTTCGAGCTAATTTCTGTCGGTATGGCTACTATGAAGAGTCTTGGGTCTTGCTGGCAACCCATGTCCTCTGATAACAGCCCCGAAAAGAATGCCATTGCCTCCCGTTCAATGTCTC
Organism: Parsonsia alboflavescens; assembly: GCA_028571225.1. Lineage (NCBI taxonomy): Eukaryota > Viridiplantae > Streptophyta > Magnoliopsida > Gentianales > Apocynaceae > Parsonsia > Parsonsia alboflavescens. The sequence goes on from JAOXNR010000031.1 coordinate 4,446,540, forward strand.
TACTTTTTGTAAGCCAATTCCCTTCCTTGTCTTTAATTTTGGAAATCTGTAATGCCGTCTTTCTTGTGTACCAATAACTTGAGAAATAAGAGGTATTTTTTTCTCCATCCTTGAGCCATTTATTTCTGGATTTTTGCCTCCAAAATACATCTTGATTCTTTTGGTGATATATCAGATCAACCTATCCCTTATGAAGCGTCTCTCAATTTTCCTCCATGACTTTAGCCATGTATACCTCTTCCAAGGTGGACACCAAGCTTTTAGCCCGCTGCACATTTGTTACCGCATTATCGAAAAATTCCTTGTTCCATGCCTTCACAATTTGTTTTAATCTGCATAATTTTTCAGCCAATTGGCAGATCCCATCCCCTTCGATATACTGCTGCCAAGAAGATTCTAGAATCCCTCAAAAATCCTTGTGTCTTAGCCACATATTTTGAAATCGAAAAACTCTCTGTCCTATTGTTCCAACTACCTCAGTTGAAATGAGTAAATGGCTGTGATCTGGGAGAGCTCGTGGTAAATGCTCCACTCTGGTACTGTGAAATGTGTTTTGCGAGCTCTCATTCACTAAGGCTCTGTCTAATCTTAAAAGGGGGATAGGTAGGTCTGTACCATGTGTATTCGCTGCCCACAAAAGGTAAATCTAAGAAACCACAATGCTCCACACTGTCATTAAATTCCCTGATTGGTCTTAATGCTGGAGGTGACCTTAAACTCTCTTTTAGTTTCTGAACCAGAATAAAATTAC